>CM067316.1:47289872-47584872 GCA_034231615.1 Meghimatium bilineatum
ACTATAAGTGGGGATCACCGTACTATTCACGTTAAGTGGGAATCACTGTACCATCCACTATAAGTGGGAATCACTGTACCATCCACTATAAGTGGGAATCACTGAACCATCCACTATAAGTGGGAATCACTGTACCATCCACTATAAGTGGGGATCACTGTACCATCCACTGTAGACAGGGATCACTCTAACATCCACTGTAGATGTGTATCACTGTATGTAACATCCACTATAGGTGGGGATCACTGTACCATCCACTATAGATGGGGTTCTCAACCGTTTCTGGACCGTGCCCCCCCCACACTATACGAAAACATATTTTTCCGTGTCTAAAAATGGTCATCAACTTTATTCATAAGTCAAATCTTTATAAGCGTTATTGTCATCATTACTATTTTTATCATCCATGTGGAGATCTTCTTACGGCCCTGCCAGACTGATCTGTGGTCTCCCAATTTTTTAATTTCCCTCTTCGTTGCCACTGGCTCTTCGTGATTTCTTAGAACCTCTTAGAGATTGAAACATAAATATAGAAAATTAAATGGATGAAAATGGGTAGAGGATCGACTTAACTGTACTTGGGTTACCCCATAACGCATCCAGAACCTCGCAGTGAAGCGGCACGTCACCTGCCAAGAGTACCATTCATAGCACGCGACTCCCTCCGCAGATTCAAATGATAATTCTCAAAATATACAGAACGAAATACTAAAAACTGAGCTACTAAATCAACAATGTTAATAATAATTTACTCTAATACTGAATATGAACAATATGAGCTGTTGTGATAACTTTATAATTACGTTAAATGTTGACAAATATTTCACAAGATTTGATGGTAAGAAAAAGTAGTTTCCTTTTTCAACATCACCACGGTTTATCGGGGAATAAGCCGTTAGGCCAGTAGTTTTAACTGACCAACGGCGCACCTAGGGTTGATACAGCTGTCTTTACTTTCCCAGAAGATCTGGTGCCCATTTCATTAGACTGAGACGATCTATGAGCTTTGGTGATTTAGACATATTTCCGGTTGAATTATAAACTGATCCTTGGATCGACTGACTATACTCTGTTCACTTTAAGAATGAAGTGGGTCAAAACACACACCCAAATTACTCCACAACAATAGATGATTTTTAAACAGCTGATGACATGTAAAAACAACATTATTTAAAACATTTAAAAACAATATTTAAACGACGTTTTAAAAAAACATTTAAAACCCAAATTTAAAAACAATATTATTGGGCACTTAACAATCGATTAACACGTTTTGTGTCCAATAACAATCAGAAGCACTGACGCGCTTCATTCTGAAAGTGAACAGAGTTTATGAAGTTAGATAACTAACAATTGAGCTACCGTGACTCCAGTGTTAAGATAGCATGTGCTTTAATGACTTATTGTTTGTCCATAACATGTGATGATTATTATTTGTTATATCTACTTTTGAAATTCTGAGTCTCTGACTATACGTTCGTATGTAACTAATAAGTCATATTCTGGCAGCAACTACAATTGGACAGTCGAGTGTGGAATGATTATTGTAGATGACTTTTTTAATCTACCTATGACTTTCTAGCTACTCTCTGCTGTTGTGCTTACTACCTTTCTCCTCTTTTTACAAGACGATGAGCTGTTTTTGTTCTGTAGAGCGCCCCTTAGCTATATTTCGTTCAGCGTCTTCCTATGTATCTTGGTTTTGTTTCAAAGGCTTTCAGCGAGGTCTTGTAGAGCCGTTACAAAGCAGTAGGCCAGGTCAACCTTTTGCTAACTGTGTGCCAACTTAAGGTTTCAAATTATTCAGAGTGCCGAATGAGCGAGGAAACCGCGCTAATCGATTTATAATCAACTTTATACGGGAAACGTGAAAGAGTCTGCGTGCCATTTGAAATTGCTTGGTGTGCCAAGTGTGGCACGCGTGCCATAGATTGCCGACCCCTGCAGTAGGCCATATATCAGCGTTTCTCAACCTTTTTTTTACCATGACCCACCTACGTCTTTCTAAAATTCGGACGCCCTCTATATAATATACACATATTTTTTAATATTAAAATGTTGAATTATTCCCTAAATGAACCTAAATACAACTTTAAAATTGCCCACCTGAACAATCAAAATTTCCCCTGTGGGGCGTGGGCCCCACATTGGGAAACACTGCCCAATATAGAACTGTCCTCTTCTGCAACTCGTCATATAGAAATATCTTTCGTAGACCATGATCTAGTATACATGACCTGCCAAACGAATGTGTCCGCATCATAATATTTTCAAGGCTAGGGATAACACATCTGCAAGGACAGTTGTATCCGGAAACTTATTTTGCCATCTGATGCTCATAACTTTTCGGAAGTAAATTTAAGTAGGAAGCCAGAGGATAATATTTTTTTTTAAATTCTTGAGACTAACGGGAATTGACCTATCGAGACCTATCGGCCCTTGTATAACTAATACGGATATTATGTTATGTGTTTGTTGTTACTGAGGATATTTCAATACCTGTACGGGATGTTTGTTGTTGTTGTAATAGTCCTTGTCTCGATTGGTCCGTTCGGGTGACTTTGTGTGCACGATTTGAATGGCTTGATGAAATCGCATCTTTTTTTGGAGATGCGGTTAGTCAAGTACTGAAAAACGCGTGTGCAATTGTTGCTAGGCGATTTGGTGCCGTAGAACGGACTGGTTCAATTCCCGTTAGTCTCAAGAATTTTTAACTTTTCGGAGAAAAGTTGTGTGAAAGTGATTGAACTTTCTCGTATAGCGTCTATACACAGTCCATGTTTCTCTGCGTATAAAATCACTGCTGGAAGTACAACCTCTCTGTAAACTTTTAGATTAGCTGTAGGATAACGCCATTTACTGACTTACATCTAAACTCAATGTAAACTTTTAGCTTAGCTGTAGGATAACACCATTTACTAACTTACATCTAAACTCAATGTAAACTTTTAGCTGTAGGATAACACCATTTACTAACTTACATCTAAACTCAATGTAAACTTTTAGCTGTAGGATAACACCATTTACTGACTTACATCTAAACTCAATGTAAACTTTTAGCTGTAGGATAACACCATTTACTGACTTACATCTAAACTCAATGTTAACTCTTAGCTTAGCTGTAGGATAACACCATTTACTAACTTACATCTAAACTCAATGTAAACTTTTAGCTTAGCTGTAGGATAACACCATTTACTAACTTACATCTAAACTCAATGTAAACTTTTAGCTGTAGGATAACACCATTTACTAACTTACATCTAAACTCAATGTAAACTTTTAGCTGTAGGATAACACCATTTACTGACTTACATCTAAACTCAATGTAAACTTTTAGCTTAGCTGTAGGATAACACCATTTACTAACTTAAATCACAACTCAAACAATGTAAATTAAAAGAAACCCTTCTTAAACCAGTACTATTTTGTTTATCAATATTTTAGCTCCGTTGTAAAGCAGTAAGAAAACATCAGATGGAAAAGGTTAAACAGAGAAAAGAGATACCTTGAATAGAGCTGCACTCCGACAACAATGAAGTATATACTTGACAGGGTAGTATATATGTCTTCGGTAAGGGAAGCGGTCTACTTATCTCCCATTTTCATGAAATTTTAGGTGACCGTTTTTTAAAATCAGGAAACGGGAGGGGGGGGGGGTCATCGTTTTGTTTTAATTTGCTTCTCAGTACTGAATATTCTTCTTCTTCTTCTTCGTTCTTCAGTCAGATATCAGGTTACAGCACCAATAGCTTCAATGAATTGTGTGATTCGCTTCAGGTCATCCATGGAACCCCTCAAGTCTGGAAGTAGTGCCGTCTCATTAGGCCATATTTTCTCCCTCTCTTCTTGGTAGAGTTGACAGGCATGAAGAATGTGTTCTGCAGTCTCTGGGCTCAGTCCACAGTTGCACAGGTCTGTCTCACCAATCTTCAGCTTTCGGAACATGTGACTTCTCAGTCTGTTGTGACCAGTTCGTAGTCTGAAAATGATGGTTTGTTCCTTGCGTAACATTTGGTGGTAGGGGTCATTTGGTTCTGCAGTTGGGTGCATTTGCTTCCACTTTTTCTTATATTCTGCTTTTAACATGGTCTTACTTTCATAGTACGTATTATCATTTTCTATTTGTTCCAGTGATCCCCCTTTCCTTGCCAGGAGATCAGCTTTTTCATTTTCAGGTATGCCACAGTACTGAATATAATTATAATGCTCTGATGTCCTAAGGTGAGTAGGTATAGTCCCCCCCCTCACGTCCCCAATTACCCCCTTATTTACGGGTTTGTTACTGCGACTGTCATTCAAGGTTGGGGAAGAGAAACCCTCAATGCTACAAAACAGCGATTCTAACATGCAAGTCTTGCAGAATAAATCAACAGGATAATGAAGACTTTGAGGTAACCGAGATTTGATTCAATCTATTCGCTAAACCCTTTATTGCCTTTCAGCAGCAGGGATACAGGAGTTCTTTGGAGATGGCCCTCGTGTGAGCTGAGTATATTATGGAATTTATCGCCTCTTTTATTTCGGTGATCCATCGTTTTCGAGGTCGGCCTCTAGGTCTTCTTCTTCTTCTTCGTCGTTCATTCTCAAACTCCTGCTAAATCTCTCCTATAGCAGTACTACTAGATCTCCAGCAGGATGCAGTCCAGAGAATGGAAATGCGTTGTGTCGCCGTTTTATTTGCGCCAATGGCCCGACACATCCGTCTTCGGCGGGGCCTCTAGGTCTACCTTCACTGTATCTGTGTAGCATAGCTTGCTGTGATATGCTGTCTGGTGGTAGTCTGCTGATGTGTGTGAACCATTTGATTCAATACCATGTGATTCAATAGAAGATTGATTAGAGAAAAGGGACAACTAAAAACCTTATGAAAATGTGATGAATGAGTTAAATGCAAGGCAATGGTTATTTAAGAATATCAGAAAAATAAATGATCAATGTTTAATATAAGAATCTGAAAAAGAATTACAGCGGCACACACACTTGCTCAACACAACCTCCGAACAACACAACAAGAAAATAAACACATTTACGAAAAGATACCATGAAGATAAGTAGAACATCAGGCCAGTTAAATGTATCTGTCAATGGCACAAAACTAGAGATAGTCCCAGAGTTTAAATACCTAGGAATCGTATATATGGAGGATGGAAAACTCGACAAAGATATTAAAACAAGGTGCGAAAAAGCCAATGCTGTGACTTACCAGCTGTCACAATACTTAAACACCCATCAATCTGCATGGCTACAAATTACATTTGATAAACAGTGGTTTTTTTTCAACTCTGCGTTACCAATGTCAAACATGGCCATTGATAAAAACACTAATGAAAAGATCACAATTTGTGAAATGAGATGTTTGAGGAAAGCTATTAGTGTCCGAAGAAGAGACCGCCGGAGAAATGAAGATATCAGGAAAGAAGTAAAGACTACCTCAAGTCAAGACTACATTAAGCGGCAGCAAACCAGATGGTTTGGGCACGTCATGAGAATGGAACCTGCGCAACCAGCCCTTCGTGCATACTTCAGCAGAAGACCGGATTATAAGAAGGCACAGGAAGACCAAGAACTAGATAGACAGAGACAATCAAAGAAACATTAAATAGACACGGACTTACCATGGCTAATGCAACTCAATTGGCTAAAGACAAAAACTCCGAATCCCCCACCCCCCCCCCCCCCCCCCACGACGATTAATGGCACAAGTGAAATTTACAATAGATAGATAGAAAAAATAAAAGCATCTTTTTCAGTTGTTTTATGAGACAAGGAGTTCTTGAGAATATAACTACACAATATAAGATTACAGAAAGATTGAGGACGACATTATAAGAAAATATTAGAGTTTAACATCAGAGCATTGCAAAATGTCGATCATTATTCGAAATTATTGTTATTATTACTTATTACTATTATTATTGTTATCACTATTATCATTACTTTTTACTATTATTATTACTTATTACTATGATTATTATTACTGTTATTGATATTAGTATTATTACTATTAATATTGTTATTATTGATATTACTTAATATTAATATTATTATTATTATTATTACTATGATTATGATTATTGTTATTTATTACTATTACAGAGCTGGACCCTGACAGAGAAACAAGAACAAAAACTCGCTGTATGCGAAATGAAGTGCATGAGAACAGCACTGTTGGTAACAAAAAGATATAGAAAAAACAATGACACTATAAGAAATACGATGAAAACAATATCATGCAAAGAATACATAGACACACAAAAGATCAAATGGTTCAGCCACCTAATCAGATTGGAACCAGATTGCATTCCACCGACAGCCTTCAATAAAAGATCACCTGAAAAGAGAAACGGATGAAGATCTAGACGAAGATGGAAAAATAACGTCAGAGAAATACTAGAACACTGAGGCTGCACCACGGCAGCATCTCAGTTAGCGAAAGAAAGAAGACTTCGGCTCCCCATGAGGTCTAGCGACCCACATGGATAGTACAAGACAAGACAAGACAAAATTTACTGTTATTATTATTATTATTATTATTATCATTATTATTATTATTGTTATTACTTACTTACTACTACTACTACTACTACTACTACTACTACTATTATTATTATTATTATTATTACAAGAGTGAAGCTAATAAAATATACAAATTTCAAAGTTTATGTGACACGAGAAAAGACACACCGTAATATCGTGTTTATAATCACAAAACACACAAAATGACTCACTCAATGTTATGATCTTTGTTATCACTTGAGGTTTCCAGCTACTTGAACACGCACATCTATATAAATCGTTGGTTGCCACACGAGTTGCCACACTCACTGCACATACTCAGGATTAGATGTTTCTGTTCCACGCACTGCTCCCACCCGTCTCAAGTGGAACGCATAAGTCACGTGATGTGAAATATAACATAAAACGACGAGTGTTAACTGAAACTGTCCGCTCTTACCGTGACCTTCGACAGTGTAGAGTTTTCAACCCCATATGTTAGCTTTCAGTGGAAATTCTTCTTCTTCTTCTTCTACTTCTGCGTTCGTTCTCAAACTCATGCAGATTAGCAGGATGTAGTCCGGAGAACGGAATGCGTTGTGTCATGGTTTACAGCATTGCTGCGATATCTGCGCCTTTCGGCCTGACACATCCGACTTCAGCATGGCTTTGGGTCACTGACCCTATATGGGATGGGGCAGCCAACTCCATCCCATAAGCTCCTTAGTCGTCTTTTACGACATGCGTGGAAGGTAAACAGTGTTGCTATTCTTTGCTCCCCTTTCGGGCCCCGGCAACACACGGGCGAGTGGAACTTCATCAGGAAGATAAGAACGGACACAATTGTGTCCTCTATTATCGAATTACATTGTTTAGTTATTTATTTTTATATGTATAGTTTTCAGATATATATATATATATATATATATATATATATATATATATATATATATATATATATATATATATATATATATATATTAATGTTTGACAACTTCACAGTTACCTTACCGATAGTCCTGCAAAAACTATCGATATAAAACAGAGGTGGCTAACCTATAGCGCATTCGTCAAGGTGGAGCATCGTTTAATTATAAGGGGCTTTGGTTAGTAAACAGTACCTCTTATGGTGATGTACGCCCTTTCAACCGCAAACGTTAGCCCAATAAGATCTTATTCGCAGTTAAACATTTTTACACAAGTCATTGATTAACGTTGATGTATTTGAAAGCTTCTCAAGACTCCCATACAGCTTTCGGTGGCCGTAGCCTGTGGATCGGTGATCAACCCACATCTGGTTTAGTGTAATGCGTCATGCAGAAAATGTTCTGTGTTTGTGCTGTCTACCTACATGAACACAGAGTTCGTGGAACAGAGTTGGTGGAACACAGAGTCTTTGCGGGAGATACTTGTTGAGCTCTGTCGCGATAGAGTCCAATTTGATAATATTAGAAATTAACAACCACAAAAAAATAAAGGTAGTGGCTCTGGTAACCAGTTACCACGACCTCCGAGCTATTATAATTTAAATGACGCATTGCATACCAGCGCTTATAATAAACAAGACTTGCCATATAAAATATATAATTATTACTCAATTTAAGTAATTCAAAGAACATGAACCTATTCAAGGAAAGAACGAGTATAATGAAATGCTACAAATTTCCATATGACCATTATTTTTTTTGAACTTAATGTGTGTGCATGCATTACCGACTACAATATAAAACCTACCGGCTAATTGGAAATTAATCCTTATTAGTGACTTGTTTGACTATTCCGTGATTTACATTGGTTACTATGATTATACTTTGTGTGACAGCCAATAAAAATTAAGGGAATAGTCATATTAGACATTTTAGTAGGCTCCATCTCCAATAGCCGATATGGCATATGCTGTAGATGGTCATGGTACATATGTCGATTAGCGCATTTGAACTAGAGCGTGAAAATTGTTTGCATACTTAAACTATTACATGGAGAAAAATTGGTCTGTTTAATGCAAAAGATTGATTACCACTGGTCTAGTATAATTGATTACCACTGGTCTAGTATAATACCCCTCATACGCATTTGTGTTTCGAGATGGCCTCTTGATTCTTGATTAGAAACGGGCCTCACGGCACGTGGGGCATTCCTATAAGTGCTCTCTCTGTTCTAGCAGCCATTCGACTCGATGGTGTTTCGAGCCCAATGCCGCCGAAACAAACGTCGACATCAGGGCACATCTCTTGCCCTTGCGACAGGTTTCTTTGTTGTTCCGCCCAACCACGCCGTACCCGTAACTAGTTCAAGCACAACGTCGGCCTGTCGGAACAACATGGTAACTGTTATCGAAGGTTACGACTACGATTTCGAGATGGCTATAGATAGATAGATGAATGGATGTACGATGTTAATGATGATAGTAATGATGATGATGCTTGGTTTTATTATTGTTCTGCTGATGGTGATCATATAGACGACCACGACGATGACATTTATTATGGAGAAGTTGTCCAAAGTTTTTACAAATCCCAGATAACTGTTTACTAAATGTGGCTGTAGGATTTAATCCCAGATAACTGTTTTACTAAATGTGGCTGTAGGATTTAATCCCAGATAACTGTTTACTAAATGTGGCTGTAGGATTTAATCCCAGATAATTATTTACTAAATGTGGCTGTAGGATTTAATCCCAGATAATTATTTACTAAATGTGGCTGTAGGATTTAATCCCAGATAACTGTTCTACTAAATGTGGTTGTAGAATGTATTCCCAGATAACTGTTTTACTAAATGTGGTTGTAGGGTTTAATCCCAGATAACATTTTTACTAAATGTGGTTGTAGGGTTTAATCCCAGATAACTGTTTTACTAAATGTGGCTGTAGGATTTAATCCCAGATAACTGTTTTACTAAATGTGGTTGTAGGGTTTAATCCCAGATAATTATTTACTAAATGTGGCTGTAGGATTAATCCCAGATAACTGTTCTACTAAATGTGGTTGTATAATGTATTCCCAGATAACTGTTTTATTAAATGTGGTTGTAGGGTTTAATCCCAGATAACTGTTTTACTAAATGTGGTTGTAGGGTTTAATCCCAGATAACTGTTTTACTAAGCGTGGCTATGGGGTTTAGGGAAGTCTCCTACTCTGAAAAAAGACTTTGATTTGGTGCTATTGAATCTCGAGGCATAGTGCAGATAAAAAGTCTGCTTCCCTACAAAATACCAAAAAAGCATACAACAGAAGAATATTCGGATATAGGGTCAAATGTAGACTAAGAAAACGGTGGATAAAACAGCAATAAAACCTTGAACAAACATGGAGTCAATGCAACCATTGCGACACATCTGGCCTTGGAACGATAACTGAAGCTCCAACCCCTATTCTTAACGGCAAGTGTGGATACTATCATTCATTATTTACCTGGGAAAAGAATAGACAATCCTCTGTATGTAATCCAAACATGTGTTTTGATTGGTTGGTTGACTGCTGATGTATCTGTCTATGTGCTCATGACTTTTGATCCAATGCCCAAAAGAGAATGACACTTTTTTAAAATATATAGTGTTAGACTTAGGTCGTATGTATGCTCTATCATAGTAGAGGTTCGTCAGCTAAAACCACGCTCAATCACCTTGGTCGTATCCTTAGACATGCATGGTAGGTTGCAATGTTACTTTTTTCCTTTGCTCCGCGTTTACTCCCATTTGAATCATGGGCGAGGAGATATGGATTGATGGATGATATGTGGATAGATGATATGTGGAAAGATGATATATGGAAAGATGATATATGGATAGATTATATATGGATAAAAGGGCGCCTAGATGGATTAACAGATGAATGAATATATCTATGGATAGAAATATAAATGAATGAATATATCTATGGAAAGAAATATAAATGAATGAATATATCTATGGAAATAAATATAAATGAATGAATATATCTATGGATAGAAATATAAATGAATTCTATCTATGGATAGAAATATAAATTAATGAATATATCTATGGATAGAAATATAAATGCTTGAATATATGTTATATATATTAATATATAGCAATGTATAATTTCCCAAGCTAATTTTTAAAATATGAGGAACGTCCTACACAATATGTCTTTGTCAATTTAGATGAGAAAGAGATTTTACTTGCTGTATAAAACTACTTCTGAGGTATTCACGAGAATCTTTGACAATCAGCAGAATAGTGAAAATTATATATAGAGGCAGTAGAGATGTGGTTTTATAGAAGAATGTTAAGAACACTATGCATAGATAAAAATAATAATGAAAATCTTATGACAGAAGTTAATTAAATAAAAAGAAACGCAATAAAAAGAAACGGTTCACATTATTTGAAAAATCATAAGACGAGGAAATATGGAACGAATTGTAACAACAGACAAGTTGAAAAGCAAGAGAAGTCGAGGAAAACAAAGAGAGAAGATGTTTGACAATATGAGATTGTGATATGGAAGAACATCTGTAGCGGAAATTATTGACAGAATACGAAACAGAAGGTTGTGGAAAGACATGATAGGCAATGCCACACGACATGGACCATAAAAATTTGAAAATATTGACATCTAGACGGAAGGTGAGACAGACAATTGCATACCGACATTATGTAGAAACAACAACCACAATACAATCTTTTAATCAATCAAGCGTCATGCCGAATGGCGTAGGCAATCATGTTTCCCCACGATTCTCTGTCTTTTGTGTTGTCAATAAGCAGGGTTGGTGAACTTCTACCGCGCCATAATACTTGTCCATCTAGCAATTTCTCTCTATATCGTCCCCTGTCTCTTCTCCCCTTCCCCCAGTAGTTATTAAATGTTCAAGCTGTGTCCTTGTCAGCACATGCCGTAGAAACTTTGACTGTCTGCCCCTAATGTTTGATATGATTGATCTTTTTACACCAGCATCAATGAGAAAATCTGCATTAGTTTTCTTAGCTGTCCATGGTATTTTCATTATCTACTGAAAACAACTAACAATAATAATTATCAACTATAACATTACGTTATCAATTTATCTATAACGACAATAACTATCACTACCTACTACAACATCAATATCTATCAACAATTAGGTACCGAGGCGCTAGTTATCATTATTAACTACAGCAACATTAGTTAGCAGTACCAAACACAACAGTAAAATATATAAATATCAGACACACTAACAGTAGTAATCAACACCAACTACGACAACACTCGACAACTACGGTAACAGAAATTTCAACAATACTATTCGGTAACAAAAACAGTAACGATACTCTTCATAAACACTAGCTACAACTTTCATTGCTGATATCCTTTACATCAGCACTTGTCAACAGTAAAAACTACAATACGAAACGTCATAAACATCAGCTGCGTCAGTACCCATTGTTAACATCATAGACTTCGGTGATTCACAATTTTTTTTATACAGTTGCACTTTGGGTCGTATTTTCTTCCGTGCCCCCCCCCCTCATCCTCCACGCTGAGTACCACTGATTTACAACAGCACTACGACCAATGTCAGCTGAACCGAAGCATCAAATATTCCCGTCACTTCTCAGTAAAATATTGTTTTAATGTTCTGTAAAATAATGTGTTTTGTTTTTAATACAGAGAAGCATACAGCAACAGGTCGCACCGACAGGGGCATATATACAAACAATTCAAAAACGTGTCGCGTCACATTTACACGATAAAATTAAACGGATTCAGTTCCGTGTGTTATGTAAAGCAGGGGTTCTTACCTTTTCAAACGGCGAGCATCACCCACATTTAATATTGAGTCTGCGAGCACCATAACATATAATAGGAAATAAATAGGCTCTGTATTTTTATGTTTTTTAAAATACTCACCAGATTAATTAGGTCCTTGAGACTGGATGTTACTCAAAATATCCGGATTTAATCATGCATGAACCAACACACAAAATGTATGGGACATTGAAAGTAAAAGTGAACGTGAAAACTGGACAATTAACTTTCTTCATTGCACCGTACACATCACCACTTCCTTCCGTTACCCCATAATCGCAGATAGTAATACCATTTGTTATAACAGGTATAAAGGTTACCTGTTATAACAAACCTGTTATAAACGAAAACATACAAATTACAATACACAAGATATTTTCACAATATCGAAAACTTGAGAATGTCTTGTGTATTGAAATGTATAAGTTTTCGTGTTTACACCTCATAACTCGTTAGTCTTAGGGATTGTCGTCTGTTGTGTTCAAGTGAAACATCAAAAACCTAAGTAAGTACTATTATTAACGTTACTACGGAGCATTTCAGCAAATATTGTTTGACGAACTTTCGGAGTGAAAATAGGCAGACCATTCATGAGATGCAAAGGTGTATGAAATGCATCAGTGAAAGACTTTTCTACCAACCACAATTGCTGGCAAAATGTGAACGAAAATGAAGGACGGCATTGCGTAAAGGTGTAAATACTTTTGATACGTTTTGGCGGAACAGAATGATGCCATGTTGAAGACCACACTTGAAGGTAAACTCTGATCACTCTAAGAAAGAAGTGGGTCAGGGCTTCTGATTGGTTGTTGGACGCAGAACGCATTAATCGATTGTTAAGTGTCCAATAAAATTGTTTTTAAATTTCGTTTTTAAATGTTTTTAATATTGTTTAAAATTGTTTTTACATGTTTTAAATAATATTGTTTTTTTAAATCACCAGTTGTCGCGGAGTAATGTGGCGGTGTATTTGACCCACTTCATTCTTAGAGTGAACAGACTATCAAAAGACAAGAGACAGAAATTGTTGGAGGTCCTTTGCAGTCAACCTACTATGCGGAGACAGTACTATTTGATCGAGAGTAACAGGCTAGAACACAAACGACATACACGTAAAGCAAAGCTCGATGCAAAGCTTCAGTTATTGATTAGTTAGACAATTAACTAACTCAACACACAAACCTGCTGAATAACCGTCTAAAAGACAGAACATATCATTCATAAACTGCATTATGAGTTAACAATCATCAGTGTTTTGTCGAAGCCCAAAAGGGAAGCAAAGAAAAACAACACTGCTAACTTTCAATGCATGTTCTAAGAGGCGACTAAATAGGTTTTGGGGTGAATGTGACTGTTCAATCCCATATAGGGTTATAGGGTCAAATTGACGAAGAGGGAATACTGAAGTCGGATGTATGCGGCTGAAAGTCGCATATATCGCATCAAAGTTGTAGAGTGCGATATGGCGCATTAAGTTTTCCATACTACATCTTGTTCATTTTCAGGGTTTTTAGGACAAATACAGAAGAACAGGAAGAGGAAATACACATTCAGATAATAGGCCCATATCTCACGAACTGCCACTCTCAGAGGATTAAGTCCAGCAGCAACAATAGAAATACACCCTCACTCTCAGATGATCAAGTCCATCAGTAACAATAGAAATACACCCTCACTCTCAGATGATCAAGTCCAGCAGTAACAATAGAAATACACCCTCACTCTCAGATGATCAAGTCCATCAGTAACAATAGAAATACACCCTCACTCTCAGATGATCAAGTCCAGCAGTAACAATAGAAATACACCCTCACTCTCAGATGATCAAGTCCATCAGTAACAATAGAAATACACCCTCACTCTCAGATGATCAAGTCCAGCAGTAACAATAGAAATACACCCTCACTCTCAGATGATCAAGTCCAGCATGCAGTAACAATAGAAATACACCCTCACTCTCAGATGATCAAGTCCAGCAGTAACAATAGAAATACACCCTCACTCTCAGATGATCAAGTCCAGCAGTAACAATAGAAATACGCCCTCACTCTCAGATGATCAAGTCCATCAGTAACAATAGAAATACACCCTCACTCTCAGATGATCAAGTCCAGCAGTAACAATAGAAATACACCCTCACTCTCAGATGATCAAGTCCAGCAGTAACAATAGAAATACACCCTCACTCTCAGATGATCAAGTCCAGCAGCAACAATAGAAATACACCCTCACTCTCAGATGATCAAGTCCATCAGTAACAATAGAAATACACCCTCACTCTCAGATGATCAAGTCCAGCAGTAACAATAGAAATACACCCTCACTCTCAGATGATCAAGTCCAGCAGTAACAATAGAAATACACCCTCACTCTCAGATGATCAAGTCCAGCAGTAACAATAGAAATACACCCTCACTCTCAGATGATCAAGTCCATCAGTAACAATAGAGAAGGATAGCGACGCATCGATAATCTGAACGTGACAGTAATAACGTTTCCATGTCCCATGCCATTGAGGCACATTGCTGAATATGGTATAATAGGCATGTATTTTTCTATTGACCAACAGTACAACTGGGCATAATGGAGATGCTACTTTCCAGAAAGATTTGGTACCCATTTCACTAGGCTAAGGTATTTAAACAAATGACGTTTGCTCTCGTAATAAGGATGTAGAGATAGAAACAAATATAAGTTGACAGAATGAACAGAAAGAAAGGTATACGTTAATGTATAAAAATGTGTACATAAACAGTTGGATATGACGTTGGGGAAAGCCAGATGAACAGTTAGTTCGTTAGTTTAGTTAGTTTTAATTAGCTTAGTTAGTTTAGTTAGTTTAGTTAGCTCTAGTTAGTTAGTTTAGTTTGGTATAGTTTAGTTTAGTTTAGTTTAGTTTAGTTTAGTTTAGTTTAGTTTAGTTTAGTTATATAACAAATGACATACATATAGCAGGCTAAACATATAACTAATGACACAAATATAGCAGGTTAAACATATAACTAATGACACAAATATAGCAGGTTAAACATATAACTAATGACACAAATATAGCAGGGTAAACATATAACTAATGACACAAAAAGAGTACAGTTTAGTTTAATAAGTGCAGTTTAATATGCTGCAACTTCAAATTATGGTACATTATGTCACTTCAGCGCAATCAGAAACCAGTGCTCTTAAGTTGTAGCGATGTGATGATATTGTGCGAAACTCTTGCATGTTGTTGGGACCTATAGACGGTATTAACAGACGAGTATGTACCCATTTTAGAATACTTATAGTAGTAGCCTGTTTTCATTCATTAAGTACATGTCTGATATAAGTTGTTTTTTTTCTTATTGTTTTATTAAAATATTGCTTTGTGGTGTCTTCTCTTACTTGCTTGTTTGATTTGAATTCTGAAATATGATACACAGCAAAGAAAAAACAAGAAAACAAGAAAGAAAGAAAAAATTGAAATAACAGAAAAATACATTTTTAGACTAATACCAGATACAAGATAACAAATAGCACACTGTGAAATGACAAAACTTGTTGACACTTCTAGAGTGCCAGACTACATTAAGAGAAGAGTTTGGAAGAGTTTCAGCCGTATCAAGATTACAATACTGAAGTGATCAGGATTAATACCACCACTCGGTTGTAGGCTTTCATGTGGTTGAATGTCTCCATATAAAATGATGGAACACGTCTTATGTGTAATACACAGATTCTCTCTGCGGGAGAACTTCTCCAAGCAGTATTCGGCTGAGAGTAGAAGCGTGACTGTCTACCATATAAGACCTACAGGCTAACAGGAAATCAATATGCTTCTTTATGACTATTCCCGTGATGTTCATTGACTACTGGTTATACTTTGTGTGACAGCCAATAACACTCAAGGGAATAGCCATATTAGTCATAGTAAAATGCTGGATTTCATATTAGTCCGTAGGTCGTATAATGTAGATGATCATGGTTGACGCCAGCTGTACAGAATTAAGTATGATGTTATTTGTTATTGTCGTGATTTTCGTTGTTCATTATTTATATACTTAAGACGCCTGACAAAAATATTGAAGGTCGACCAGCACGGACATAATCAAAATGAATCTTGTCTTTCAAATCTTGTTTACGTTTACTGTGCTCATGTCTTGTAATACTGTCGATGATGATGTCTGAAGTCTTCTTTGTGTAAAATACAGCTCTCTAGAAACTCACCATTATACAAAAATATATAAGATCTATATTGCATGTGATTCCCGGGGGGGGGGGGGTTGAAACAAATCAATAGCGTTAGATCGTTGATCGCACAGCTGTGATGTCCAGAGTTTGACTCCCGGTAAAGACTAGTTTGTATTTGTCAAATGGTAAATTAAATAACCCAATTAAACCCACCATGCACATGCGGTGGCGACAGCAAGGGCATGTGGTATATTACACAGTCACCAGTACCTCTCTGCACTCACTAACTCAAAAACATTCAAAAATGAAACAAACAGAACATCATTACCAGAAACCGATGATTCAATCAATGGCTACAATTAATGTCAGTATGAATAATATAATTTAAACAGTATCAAGGGCTGCAACTAATGTCAGTATGAATAATAAAAATGTAGAAATATCGATGATTTGTTCACAAATAAATATTATGTGGTAAACAGGATTTGAATCAGGTCCGCTTAGATAGCACCCACTCGCCTCTCAAGTGGTCGAAAACGAAAAACGTTTTGACTCAAGTTGTGAGGCAAGTGGGTGCCATCTGATCAGATCTCGTTGAAAACCCATTTGCTGCATGATTTTTTTCTTAATGTCAGTTTGGCAGCATTTAATTTTATAATTGTTTTCCGTAACAGTCTCATATTCAACATAGGTATAGACGTCAACCCGATAGTCTAAAACGTCTAACGGCAATGAAAATGGAAGGGAGTAGACCATGGCATCTACTTTAATCTCACCCTCACTAAACCAGACACGTTGAGTTGATTCAACAAATATAGACTCCCGCTGACAGATATCTCAGTGGGAGGTCAGTGTGATCATGTTGCTAATCCTCATCAAGGAAAAGATGCCAGCAATAGCAGAGTGTTAGCTTAACGGCACATACTCTTTGTTTCTGTGTATGAATCGCGAGGAAAATGCATGTACTCTTTCTGTTCCAAAAGTTTTGTTTATATGTAGTTCATTAAAATGATTGAATTTGCGTTCAGTTTTCATACCTGTAACATGTGCCTATTTATCTATTAAATTAACCATACATATTGTGTATTCGGCGCATCTGTCGTTTCGTCCACCGTTGTGACTTTGCAGTGTTAGATATGTTGCGTAAAATTATAGATTTTGGTAAGGGGGGGGGTTAAAAGGATTAAAATTTGATTATATATATATATATTGGGAGGGGGGCGAAGGGTTAGAATCAGTGTTTAGAATGAATAATTAATTCTCTAATTATGGTGACGACAATGTAAAAAAATTCGCTATATAGATCTATAGAACAACGGTGGAAGAAACAGCATTTTTACCCTGCATTCATATACACAGATTGTTTGTCTATGAAGATTGTTCTTTCATATTTTATTCACCTACAAATATCAGACTATTTTATCTTCAAAACGTCAAATGTATAGTATATCATACTCTGCCGTATTGTATACGGGTTCCTCAGGGAAAAGGTCGTTCATTACTGTCAACGGTCTTGTGGTACGGTTCTAATTCAATCTACTTTACTTCGTCGAATGTTTGATGTAGCCCTCCTATCAAACTTTAATTCTTCCTGGGGGGTCTAAGCCACTACATGCTTGCTTACAATGTGTGCTTTAGTAAACTGTTCTCTTTGGTTAGGTTATCTAACTACCGTTATTGTACTTATTCAGCATACTATTGATTAAGTTATCTAACTATCGTTACTGTACTTATTGAGCATATTATTAGTTAGGTTATCTAGTTATCGTTTCTGTACTTATTGAGCATGCTATTGATTAGGTTATCTTCTTCTTCTTCAGCGTTCATTCTCAAACTCCTGCCAGATCTCTCTTGTAGCAGAACAATGGCCGTACTAGATTTCCAGCAGGATGTAGTCCAGAGAATGGAAATGCGCTGTGTCGCCGTTTTATTTGCGCCAATGGCCCGACACATCCGTCTTCGGCGGGATTAGGTTATCTAACTATCTTTATTTTACTTATTGAGCACATTATTAGTTAAACAATGACAACTTTATAAAGAAGGAAATTAAAAGCGGCTTCTGTTGTCCGCTGCTTCTTTCATCTTTAACTTTATGCTGCACTGTCGTTTTTGAGATAGAATCATGTCCGTACATATGTTCAAACCATGCACATTCTCGTCGTTTTGTTAATGAAAATATTGATTCTTGTGAACATGTAAAAAATTTAATTTTATTTCTTGCGCATACATTTGTATTATGCTGTCTATAGCAAACGCGAAAAAAATGTGTATATATCACTTGTATTCGAAAGTCTGTATCTGTCTCTCAATGTCTGCAGTGAGTCTCCAACTCTCTAACAACCATACATCATAATGTATAGCAATAGTGAGTTATAAATTATGAGCAATACTCCAACACTGATGTTGTTTTTACACATTAGGGTTAGTCTTGACATGACAGCTAAAGACATCTCCAGTCTTATCGTTAACTCATTTTATTTTTTATTTTCCATCACTGCATTTGCAGAATCCTAAGTATTTGTTTTTACTTCTGCAAGTTTATGCTAATTCACCATGATGTTGGTATGTTCCTCGCTGTTGTTGACAGACGATCTTGCTCTTTTATGTGTTAATCTCTAATCCGTACTTGCTGGGAACTTTTCTATTAGCTCTTGTAGTTCTTGTTTTGGGCCAGCCATTAGATCAACATTATTAGCAAAGTAAGGATTTGAAGATAGGTAGACCTCCAACCACCAGAGACTTGGTATAGACCTGAAGGGTCTCTTGTATTATGTGCACTACTCATACTCATATGATTATGATTAGGAAGCTACAAGTGGGTCTCGTTCGCGAACAGTGGAATGAGGCCTTGAGAAAGGCGAGGCTGAAAGTGGTTACATTTATTTTTGTGCCGGGACATGTGAGTGTTCAAGGCAATGAAAGAGCGGATCAACTGGCGTCATGCACGATTGTGGCACGGGGCGATGGGGCAATGGATCGTGCTGACGTTTTGAACTCCTAAGAGATATGACACGTGAGAGTGAGACTAGTGTGGATGATGATTCCTTTTCAACGGCCAGGACTAAAGATCAGGGTTTGAAATGCGGTTTAGCTAGAAGTGAACACTTTGGAGGGCGCAGAAGAATGATGGTCAACCAGCATAGGACCGGTACTGTAAGCAGAAGTGTAATTGTTGGTATACTGAAGGAGAGATCGGAGCAAGTATGGACGTGTCCAGTTTGCAGTGATGATGATCCAACGACTAACTAACTAACTATGTGCACTAAGCATATGTTGAAATGTACTGGAGACATGCAAGCTTGCCAGACGTCCATATTTGTTTTAAAGAGCTCTCCTATAGTATTATTTGATAAGACAGCGCTACTTGCGTTAGTGTATAATGATTTACAATGTCTATGATGGTGGTGGCAAAATTAAATTGTCTTAGTATATACCAGAGACCATCATGCCAAACACTGTCAAGTGTCTTCGCAAAGTAGATGAAATTATTATATAGATGACACGAATTTGTGTTCTACAGTGCTTATGTTTTCTCTGAAGCCAGCTTGTTCTACAATCATTTATTCTGATCTGTGTTTTGTTCTGTTCAAAAGTATTTTGAGCATCACTTTACTCCAGGCTTATGGTTCTTAACAATTCATTGCAATAATAAGTCCATCTTTTGAGTATATCATGTGTTTCATTGAACATCTTTCATCATTTATCTTCTATATTACATGTTGTTTTTGGTCTTATTTGTTGTGTTACCTTTCTTAAGCTGTCACGAGCTAGCTTGTTGTTTCTGTATATAGACATCCACAATTTAATACATACGACCAATTGTAAATATATGTTAGCCTACTTTTGGTCACACTTCTTCTTCTTCAACGTTCATTCTAAAACTCCCGCTGGATCTTCCTTGTTGCATGACCATGGTCCTACTAGATTTCTAGCAGGATGTAGTCTAGAGAATGGAAATGCGCTGTGTCGCCATTTTATTTGCGCCAATGGCCCAAAACATCCGTCTTCTGCGAGTGTCACACTCAAATATCTTATATACAAACAACAGATTGTTATCAACACCAGAAAGAGACAGACAGTCATTAGTCGTTTGAAAAATCATGAAAAAAATTGTTTAATGAAAAAACCTAACATTTGGCACAATAAATGAGGGACGAGACACAGAAGTGCATAAAGAGAAAATAATGATGGAATCTGTAACCTCATGACATAGAAAAGTGCCAAAATCCGAGCAGATTTTGAGCATGGAGAATATATTATATATATATATAAATATATATATAAATATAAATATAAATATATATATATATATACTTGATGGTCACTGATACTACATATATACTATACTATATATACATATATATACACGCACAGAATACACCACCAATCTCTAGAATGGATACATACAGGCAAAAGAGCAAGGGGTAGACCCAAAAGAAACACTCAGAAGAATAATATTTAGAGAAAGTAAAACAACCAATATTCATACTATTCAAGAACTTCACAGAATAGCTTTTAACGGACAGAATTGGCGAGATCTGACCTCTGCCCTATGCGCTAACTTCAGCGCAAAAGGAAAATTAATAAATGAATATACACGCACGCACACTCACACAAAAGCCCGATTCTGTGATGTGGTCGAACAGCGTGTTTATGGAAGGTCAAGCTAAAAGGGTTCAAACCCGTCGCAGGTAACTATGCAACCGGAAAGTTTCGTAAGCCGACCCGGCTGGAGAGCCAAATTCTAGCACCAACCATGCACACAAGCTACAAAAGAACACAGGTCCCCCAAGCGCCTAGATATAACCAAGATGGACATCAAATCCTAGGTTGAAAGGGATCGTGACGCGACAAAATACGGCAAACCCATTACTAAACAAACAAACAAACTATTCGAAAGCCGTGGCAATTTACTGAATGTATCTATGTTACCTATAAAATCACTACAGACAAACAATTCTGGATTGATCGACACGTTCTCAATGGAATATGCTAACAACTTTGTATATATGCCTACCATTGTTTCCCAGCGTGTGACACGAATATAGAGAGGAATAATCTATTTAAATATTGTTTGGGTGAAGAGAGAAATTTTAAATAATTCCATATTATTTTTTAACTATTGTAAGTACTTATTTATATTATATTATTTCAGAACATTACGGTCGGACGTCGATTACCCATACGCACAATAAGCACTTGCTTATGGTATCACACGAACAGGGGGCACCATAAAATAATGTTAGCGATCCTGGCAATTACACTTTTCAGATTACAGATTCTGATACAAAATAATATTGATTATACTGGCACACAATTAATTCATTGCTTACGATTAATAGATAACTTTAGGGATCTTGGTGGCATCATTACCTGAATCACAACCCACATTATATTATTTGTCATAGCCTTTGATATAACCAAATTAGACTAGCTAGCTTCCATTGTTGAAGAGAGCGTACCTCACTATACGATATACATTGTAATTATTTTTTTATAACAAGTTTAAACATTTTTTTAAAAAAAGATATGTCAAAGATTATGCTGTAAGCGTAATAGATAGCTAAGCTTTCTGTAAAACGGTGCAGGATGACAGTTGTGTTGTTTTTGCTTGTTAATAAGTGACGTTTTAGAGAGAACGTGGACTCCATCAAGTAAAATCCTGCCCACATATAAAATCTACATAGTAGCGTCTGCATAATATGGGATCATACTTGTTCGTACTGTTTCCAATGTGGTATCCCCTACGACCATAGTATGCCGAGACTCAAATGGTACAGTAGCTTTTCAGTTAGTAGAACTTTACTCGATGGCGTCCATCTCCTCTCCGAAGCTTAGCTTATATGTATGCAGAAATAACGCATTTCTGTTCATCCAGTATAATTTTACATAAGTCCGGATATATTTTAGCGTTGACCACATGTGAAGATATTTATATATATATATATATATATAAACTATTGATACTGATGCGTAAAATATAGTTGAACATTATGGGAACCACATTTTAAGAAACGCTGCATACAGTAACAAGCATTTCCTTTACAACCGTGATGATTGCGATAATAATGTTTAACATGTGCTCTGATGTGTGATGTGTTGATGTCTCGTCATCTGTGCGTGTGTAGAGTACAATGTTCGCTATTTGTATGACCGTTTTCATATATTTTACTAGGCACACTTTACAAACAACATGTGCTTTATTATCGCAGATAAGAATCTGATGTTGGTAACTTCTTGTAAAGTTATGGTATTTTTGTTAGTGTGGTTAAATAACAAAAATATGTCTTGTTGTTAGGTACAGTCGTTAATCCAATTGTGTCGTATCGGAAGTTTTAACCATCAAAAATAGTACAGGTCGCAGTTCTGGTGATCCAGCCACCACGATCTCCAGAATATTTTGGTAACTGTCCTTAAGCAGTCAAAATTTAGAATTAGTTTATATATCTTTGAAAACACATTCTCAATGCGGGGGTTGGTGTATGGCACCCTGATTACTATGGTGCACCTCTTTGCTTGCTGCATCTGTGTTCAACGCATGTGCTTGCTAGGGCAGATTGTGGTCTTGGTAGATTTAAGAAGGTCCTGACCAGTCTTAATTTTCAGCTTCTGCTGGCTGAAGTAACCCCCATCTCCGCAGCGAGGATTTGGCCTCGATGAGGAAGACAAACAACCCACATATCTCGGAATTTCATTTGACAGTAGTCTTACATGAAAGGAACACATCAACAAAGAAACAGAAAAGATCAGAAGAAACTTAGCCATCCTGAGAAAATTAAGTGGAACCACATGCGGAGCAAATGGGAAAATACTTGTATAGTTTACAAGCAGGTCACTAAACATGGAATATGGGTCAATTGAATGGTATCCAGCATCAAATATAGCATTACATGAGCTAGATAGCTCCAAAACCAAGCACTTGTGGTCATCAAGGGGGTCAATAAAATCAACACCCATAGTAGAGATGGAGAGAATGGTGAGAGTAAAATCACTGAATGAACGCAAACACAAGTTGTTAATAAAATTATAAAAATTGATAGCATACAGAATATAGCCATCAACCCATCATTTTTTGGTTGTTGTGATTATCTTTGCAGTATTTTCGTCCAGTAGTTTGTCATTGCTTTCTGAACCATCCTGATGCACAATTGCTTGAGGCGGCTTTCGAACTCGGTACTTTGGTCGTCACTGACTCGCGCCTGTTGCTAATATATTTAGAAAAGTTCTCCTGTATGTCAAGTCATCCATTGAAAGACATATTTCAAAACTTAGCAATGGGACAATTGAAGATAGTAGCTGCATCTTTCAGGACAAACGACTCCGTACACAAATATCAGACTTGCCTGAAGTTGACACCCCCTAAAGTATGTACCAGGAGATATCCCTCGGAGAGAGGATAATAGATATCTATTCATATCCAGATTCCGGTGAAATGAACTTTTCGATGAAAATTAACAGAATAGTGTACAACATAAGACAGCTACTCAGTCTAGTAGATAATGAATATCCACAAAACATATGGATCAGAGTACATACAGGTGGGTCAGCAGAGAATGCAGTAAAAAAGTGGAAGATAATGGTGAAATAAACATATGTCCAGATGAACTGGAAATCGAACATTGGACAATCCGACAAGGACGCCATTCATCCACTTACCGCATGTGTAATCCGTTTCAACTGTAAACTTCCTGGCATCTGCCCCCATATGTAATCCGTTTCTGTCAACTGCCTGGCACGCTTCCCCCATATGCAATCCGTTTCTGTCAACTGCATGGCACGCTGCTCCCATATGTAATCCGTTTCTGTCAACTGCCTGGCACGCTGTTCCCATATGTAATCCGTTTCTGTCAACTACTTGGCACTCTGCTCCCATATGTAATCCGTTTCTGTCAACTGCATGGCACGCTGCTCCCATATGTAATCCGTTTCTGTCAACTGTCTGGCACGCTGTTCCCATATGTAATCCGTTTCTGTCAACTACTTGGCACTCTGCTCCCATATGTAATCCGTTTCTGTCAACTACTTGGCACTCTGCCCGCTGTGCGAGAAATTTGTACCACGTAACTCCGTAGCTACAACGATAATTACCAAGGATCTCTAAAAAAAATCAAATTTATAACATGGTGTCGTTTTGTTTTTGTATAGACTCAGCGAGTACAGTGCATTTAATGTTGAATAAAATCCCTCTCCAGGATAGTCGTGTGAGTAGATCTCATATCTTTCTAGATAAGTAACCATATTTGATTTTTTTCTTGCTTAACATTGGCTGGTGTCACAAAATAGACGCAAAGCGGGTCACTGTTAATCACAGTCCTGTTTTTCATGGAGAATCATCCTTCTACGGTGACTCTATTTGTATTCTACAGTAATTTCTATTGACTTTCGGCACAAAGTATATTCAAACTGACCAATGAGAATCACAGGGAAAGTCAAATAGAGTCACTTTAGAAAGAGGATTCTAAATGAGTTCTCAAGACTAATTGACTAGAAACACTCAAAAGTGACCAATAAACAATCGGGTCAGCCAGATGAATGAGTCTGCACTTCTGTCGTTCATGAGATAGAATTGCAACACGATGTTCCACAGAAAAAAACTGCGAAAAGAAATTAGAGAGAAGAGAATATATGCTTGTTTTGCATAAATATTCCGCTCGTATAGATTATTCCATGAACCTTACATAAGAGAGATGATTAAGAATATTCGCAAGGAAACCAGGACACATTGTAAACATATTTGTATTCTAATCATTTTGGCTTGCTGTCAAACGCTAAAGAATCTGACTTATTTCAGTAATACACATATATGTCTCGGGCCTATTTTGCGTTGTCAAAGTTATGTTTAATAACAACATTCTCTGGAACTTGCTTGCACGTCCCAAAGCTTATCTTTAAATGTCTATTAACCCCCTCGTCGTAAATAAACGTAGACCCGTTTTGTGACTTCATGTAGTTCGCTCTAGTGTCACATTCATGAGGATGTTATTTTTCTCGATCGTAGTTTGACATGTCTACAAAGCAGTCCTCTTTTCTTAATGAATGCTGCTGTATTTTAAAGCTCTTCGGTGCTCCCATACAGCTTTCTGTGGATATCCGCCTCTGTGGGCCAGTGTTCCTCCTTTAAATGATTTAGTGTAATGCAGTCTTGTAGTATATGTTCTGTGTCGGCTTACCTAGTGCACACAGAGGTGATGGAACAACCAGTCTTAGACTATTTAAGTGGTTGTTTAGTCCGCTTTGCCAGCATATCTGCCTCTTCATTTCCTGGTATGCCACAGTGAGATGGCATTCACTGTAGTACTGTAAACAAATGACGTTTGCTCTCTTTACATGAATGGAGATATAGAAACAAATATATGTTGACAGGATGAATAGAAAGGTACAAGTTAAAGTATTGAAATGTGTACATAAGCAGTTGAAGAAGAAGTTGGGAAAAATCAGATGAACAGAATTTGCTCATCAAAATGCACCGAAAGAGGTTATCAGAAGTGAACTCAAATTATGACGTGGGTAGCAGACGGCAAGAAGCCAACAACAATTAGAAAAAATGGCTTTACCGTGAGAAGCTGTCTTTTTAATGTCTCATTTTATCTTATTTAAGGAGACCTATTGTGAACGCATCCTTTGTCAATTTCACCAAGGAACATTTATAACGTTGTTGTTCTTTAAGTATACAGGTTTTTCTCAAGGAATTTAATTCTACTTGTCTGTGAATTAGAAATATGTCTAAGTAGGTCGTCTATATTCAGTCTATGCTATAATGAAATGTGAAACACATTCATGTCATGGTAGGAGCTTGTATGATTTACCATGAATGATTTTATGAAGTGGAATGGCTCAAGATTTAGCGAAATTCAAAAACGATAAATACTACATAAAATACAACCGTTGCTATTAAAGCCTAACTTTCAATGTTAAAAATAAATAACTAGCAATAAACAAAACAACAAGAACTTGTTTCCACGTTCCGGTCCAACTGGGACCTTTCTCAAAAACCACACAAACACCTAACAAGAAAAGAATGACGTCTCCAAAGTAGTCATTTGCAATTCAATGTTTCTTGTTCGGTGTCCGTGTGTTTCTTGAGAAAGGTCCCAGTTGGACCGGAACGTGGAAAAAAACTAATGGAAGAATTTATGTTAGGACTATATCAGCATACGTAATCCAGATCTTTAACTTACATCTACCATTACAGAAGACTCCTAATGGACAACATTATGACTGATTCATATTCACCTTAGCCGATTTTATGGATTCCTGATTGAATAAGGAAAATATTATATAGTGAAGAGTTCAACTATATTTTGGGGAACATACTTGAAACAAGTTGAGTATGATTTATTTGTTCAAGTTTCAAATTTCTATTATCACTGAAGTAGTCGAGTTGTTTGACCCTGAATATATTACTATTGAACCAATGTGAACTTGTATTATGATGAATCAAAATGATGAAATTACGCAAAACTGTAACTTCGTTAACTATTGGTGGAATCTTAACGGTCAACAATGAAATCTCGTTTTAATATTAATTTCGTTATTTAAGCAGATATACCTGAAGAATGAGAAGTATACAGAGAATTCGTGGATAGAATCAATCTTCACTAAATTGTATGTATTCGAACTAATTGTCTTGATAACATGCATATATATATATATATATATATATATATATATATATATATATATATATATATATATATATATATATATATATATATATATATATATATATATATATATATATATATAATATATATATACTGTTGAGTTATCTTGAAAGTGTTTAATAAATCCGTAAATTATTTTATTTCAGTAGAATCTTTCGTCTTCTGTTTAACTTTATAATTAAATCCACTCATTAACATCTTATAACAAGGCAGAGATCACTTTATAAATCAGTGACGCTTATATATGATGTCATGACTCTTTACTAGCCTATAAGTGGTGAAGTGCCACCAACAAGCCTATAATTGGTTCTGTGTTCCATTTGTTGAGACATCCACACAGACACCCTATAATTAACACAGCGTCCTATAATTGGCGCTATGACCCTCCTGTAGTACTATTCTTCTTTGGATGCTAACTTCTCGTATGACTTCTTTCAGATCTGGAAATGTATCGCTGTCATGGGCTTGTAGGCCAGATATCGCATCAGTAAGAAACACCACCTATTGACATTGACTTGTATTTTTTTTATTATTTCTGCAGCAACGTTTATGACCTGTACTTCTCGGAGTAAAAATTCAAATTGGTAAACATGTGGATTCTTCTTTTTTACTTGATATTTTATGTAAACTCCAGCATCTCCGTTCTTCACTACTCTTGTTGCTGACCCATCCGTATATAATTGTACTCACACTTCTCTGGGGTACATATCCTCAATCATGTTGCATACTATTGTTCTCTTTTGAAGACTTTTCAGCTCTCTCATATTGTAGTCGTTGTTTATAGTGGTGCTGATGGTGAAATTTTAATATTTCTCCCATGGAACTAGGAAAAGTGTTGATGTTACTTCTTTTTTTATATTATTTTAATTATGTTTGGTAGTTTTTCCCTATATTCTGTTTAATTTAGTTGGTTTTTTTTGGTGTGTATTTTTTTTTATTGGTGAATAAAACTGCTTCTCTTCAGCCTTCCACTGGTTAAGTCACAGAATCTGGTCTTCATTGAGTGTCATAGCACACACTTGTACTTTTCTGCATGGATCAAGGTCTTAGTGTCCGGCCTTTATGGTAAAGGGGTGATGCCTGTAATTTTTTCCATTTCATTTATGCGAGAGGTCTTCATGGCACCTGTGATAAGGCGAAGTACTTGATTGTGTACCTTGCCAAGAGCTTGTAGATGGGAGTTGGCAGCTGAAACTCATGCTGTTGGTCCGCTTTCTAGTATTTCTAATTTCACCTGCATACATCTTCTTTAATGTTGCCTCATTCTCCCCCCCCCCCCCCCCCCCCAGCTTGTTCCTGCCAATTTCCTAAGGATGGCAAGTTTCTTTCTTGATTTCCCGTTCTTGCTGCGCAAGATAGAAAAGTACATGCTGAGAAAAGAATGGTGGGACTTATTGAGCAACTCAATTGTCCAGAGCATTACATGGATATACTGCCCTGGTCATGCTGAGGTCAGAGGATACGAGAGAGCCGACTTATTGGCAGGCAATGTGGCGATAGGCGGCACAATGTTGAGAAGAGGTAAAGCAGACTTGATCAAGGCAGTAAAAAATTCATTTCAAGATGAAGGTGATGTCAGTGAGGTTGAGAACGTACACATACAGAAAATGTTAGAAATGGGAGTATCTAGAGGTGAGGGAAGGAAAAGTAAATTTTTTGGAAAGTCCCGAAGATCACACAATCAACACCTGACTGGGACTCTGAGTCTATATACACTGGGATGGCTGCTGGAACGGATGGGAATGCCCCTCGTGCTGTGAAGCCAGTTTCTAATCAAGAACCACAGCCGTCAATATGATGCCGGGGTCAGAGAGGAAACACAGAATAGCAACACTGTGACCTGTCGTGTGAGGTTTGGTGAGGAGGTGAAGTTGGCTGTCTCATCCCTTATATCAGTGACCCTAAGTCAAGCTTAAGTCAGATGTGTCAGACCTAAAGGCGCCACAGGCACTGTTTCAGAGCCCAAATTGGAGTCCTCGACCATGTAAGGGCAACATCAAACCTACCTAATTTAACGTTCTTACAAAGGAGGAATATCGAAATCAAATCATGCTAAGCAGCAAGAGAAGCGCACAGAAGCAGAAGACTTCATTTAACGAGCTGCGATTTCATGGTCTGAAAGTGTGAATTTTCATGTGCGGTGCGAAATGCAGGAGAAAAATTAACATTGAACAACAAAGTAACAGAGCATTGCCAGATTCCTTACTACAGTGATGAAAGAAAATATCGCTTACTATCCATAAACTCGTACTCTTCAGTCTCGTATGGGTACTATATTGGATTCATGCAACACAGATTCCTCCAGCGATTTCTATCTTAGGGATACTATATTGGATGCATACAACACAGATTCCTCCAGCGATTTCTATCTTAGGGATACTATATTGGATGCATGCAACACAGATTCCTCCAGCGATTTCTATCTTAGGGGTACTATATTGGATGCCGGCAACACAGATTCCTCCAGCGATTTCTATCTTAGGGATACTATATTGGATGCTTGCAACACAGATTCCTCCAGCGATTTCTATCTTAGGGATACTATATTGGATGCTTGCAACACAGATTCCTCCAGCGATTTCTATCTTAGGGATACTATATTGGATGCATGCAACACAGATTCCTCCAGCGATTTCTATCTTCAGCGATGCGAATATATGTGGAAACATCTGAAAAGGAACACACACACACACAAAATTATCAATTTACATAGTACAAAGCTGTGGGCCAAACTTCATGAGTCTATAGATCTCCGCAACCAATCAATATGATAGAAAGTTTACTTTATATTGGCTGTGAAAGGTGATCAGTCTTAGAAAAACAAAAACTGATTCAAAAGGAATGTAATGAAGAAGACAATGAGAGGTCAAAACATATTTAATATACCATTAATCGTATGACAAAGCATTGATTTCAAGTAGTATGAAAACTGGCGGTAAAATTAATGTCAGGAAATACAAAGTCATGTGATCACAAAGCTATAATAACAATGTTGGTGTGAATGAATAATACACACAGAAGTAGGTGTACTCATGGACAACAGTAGAAAGGTTAAAACAGGCTTCCGAATCATATATTGTTTTCAAACATCTAAACACGTAATGTACCAAATAAATTGGAAAACCAAAACATCAAAATTACCGTATACTACATTTAGAAAATGTTAACAAAAACTTCTTCTGATGTTTGTGGTGTAGTGGTTAACAATTTTCATTGTGTTAATTTACTGTGCTATCTGTTCTGTATGATACTCTCAACAGGCCTGATGCTCAGTTTAAGAGGGAAGTATTCTGTATACTACTGTCCTTGAAACAGCCATGTTATCCCATAGAAATGATACTATTCTAATACAGACACAAATATGTTGGGAAGTTCATGTAGTATGTACATGATGATCATCTACCATAAATACTCCTCTATGATGAGATGAAGTAGGACGTTGGAGATCTCACTGAAATCCTTTGACATAAACTATGACAAATCGGAAGAACAGTTGCATGATAGCTACATTGCGCTCTGCAAATTAAAAATAAAAAAGGATCAACACTAAGTGGAAACTAAGGGAAAATGTGGTCACTCAACAGTGGAGATTAGCTAGAAAGCAGATCAAACACCATAGAAAGTGATCATAGGGCAGATCAAACACCATAGAAAGTGAACATAGGGCAGATCAAACACCATAGAAAGTGAACATAGGGCAGATCAAACACCATATAAAGTGATCATATTTCATATCAAACACCATATAAAGTGATCATATTTCATATCAAACACCATATAAAGTGATCATAGGTCAGATCAAACACCATATAAAGTGACCATAGGGCAGATCAAACACCATAGAAAGTGAACATATGGCAGATCAAACACCATATAAAGTGACCATAGGGCAGATCAAACACCATAGAAAGTGATCATAAGGCAGATCAAACACCATAGAAAGTGATCATCCCATGACCAAACTGTCCAAGAACCTTTAGGGTGACCATAAGGCTTATCAGCAACTTAAAAACCACAATGAAAAGGTTATACCCCTAACTGAATGTCATAATTTGAAGCAAAATATGGTCATCATCACTTGTGATGGACAAACAAAAGAAAAGGTGCGCATATGGGGGTTACTAAAGTATAATAAAGACAATTATGTATATGCCTTTTAAGCTGCTTCCAATCAATAGGAAAAGCAGTAATTAACTCAATGTACACTGTCTGCCCGTATTGAAGCTATGCAGTCACATGGGCTGTGTGGTCAAAGGTGGGCCAACATAGATACTTTCAAATAGTTTTAGGGTTCCATGTAATGTGATGTTTTCTACATAGTCATTTAGACTCTCTTGAGAAGGATTCTCAAAGCATTTCATACCACTGAGAGTTAGTCCTAACGCTTTGAAGAGCACAACCTTCCACCCTGCACCTCAGGAATACATTTTCAAACAAAAGCTTCATTACCTGTAAGTAATGTGGGTACAAAGAAACAAAAGAATTGATGCTGTATACTTTGTGTAGTGTAGGCACATGAAGAAATTCTGATACATAAAACATTCATCAAATCTAATTGAAAATAGATAGTTCAAGGAAGAAACTCTTCACAGAACAATATTCAAAAAAAGGTATGACTTTGGATTTATATAATACGAAAGAACTACACATAGTAGCATCACATTGCTCAAACTAAAGAGCACTGATTTCCACCCTATGCACCTTATTCTGCACTGAATCATGGCTATCGACACTAAAGACCTACGAGCAGAAATTTAAAAAAGGCTTCGTAAGATATGTGATTTTAATTATGTCAGTGCTTTTCGCTGGTATATACTTTTGCACCACCTGCCAACACCAACCAATGAAATACACAGAAATAATTGAAAACATCACCCGTGTGTTGCCGGGGCCCGAAAGGAGAGCAAAGAATATTTTGTTTACCTTCCACGCATGTCTTAAAAGGAGACTAAGGAGGTTATGGGATGGAGTTGGCTGTCCCATCCCATATAGGGTCAGTGACCCAAAGCCATGCTGAAGTCGGATGTGTCTGGCCAAAAGGCGCAGATATCGCAGCAATCCTGTAAACCATGACACAACGCATTCCGTTCTCCAGACTACATCCTGATAATCTGCAGGAGTTTGGTAATGAACGCAGAAGAAGAAAGGAGATTGAAAATTGATGTATGAAGGCTTGTTTAGATTCTGCTCGTAGACTTTTACTGTCGATAGCCCTGGCTGAAGGAATATATATGTGTGTGTGTGTATATATATAATTGAAAGATATCCTTCATAAAACATTGCTTTTCACCTGCTGGATTTTTTGCCATGCCATGAAAACAGTCAATACAGCATTGCTATGCTATTAGAATAGTCATGGATCAACCATGAACTAGCTTGGTCAAATTAGAACTGTGAGACCAGCATACTAACCCCTGTACCACAGAGGCAGGCAGTTAATTTACTCTACATTGCTTTCTGCTTCATCTGCATTAATTCTCAAACTCCTGCTTGTCAATAAGTTCAGAGAATAGAAAATGTTGTGTCATGGTTTACAGCTTGACTGATATATCTGCACCTTTCTATTTGACACATGATATTTTTAAGTCACTTGAATCTATTATGATAACCAAATACTTTTCCTAAACTTCTTTAGTCTACTCTTACAACATGTAGTGTTCTCATCATGTACTTTGAACTTCATGCACAAAACAAACATTGGTATATTTTCTTTATAAATGGATTCAAGAAACCGAGAATGAACTAAGAGAGATTACCCTAACTGGACAACTAAAATCACATATAATAATTGTGCCCCCTTCCAAGTACAATAATTTATAAATTAATGTCTCACATACAGTTTGAGATGAACTAGATAGATTATGTGAACTTATGTGGACGATTTATATGGACTTTTTCTAGCTGGACTATGTGAAGAAAATTAAGAATATGAGAAACAAAGATGATATCTGTGAACTCATAGAAATAATAAACGATGAAAAAGTTAATGCACTAAAAGAACAGAAGCAAATAATGGAAAGATGGCAACAATATTTCAAATAACTACTGAACCTAAAGGAAGGAGAAGAAGACACAACAATAAACACTACAGCAGCAAATCTAGAACCAAATATACTACTATTGGAAAAAGAAAATGCAGTACACAAAGCACCAATAAATAAAGCAGCAGACTCTGATAACATACAAATAGAACTTATCAAAGCAGAGAGCGGGAAAAGATGGCTACACAGACTTTTCAATGTAATATGGACGAAACAAGAAACACCAGAAGACTGGAGGAACGCGACAATCATTCCCATATGGAAGAAAAAAGGCAGTAAGAGAGACTGCACAAAATACAGAGAGATATCTTTACTAAGTCACACAGGGAAAAATGTTAACAAAATATTTGAACAACAATTACGATCATACATTGAACCACAACTTAAAAACATCCAAATGGGCTTCCATAAGAACAAAAGCTGTACGAATGCTATCTTTACACTTAGACAACTAATAGAAAGAGCTACAGAAAACAACAAAGAATTATACATCGCATTCGTCGATCAAGAAAAGGCTTTCGACAGAGTAGACAGACAACAACTATGGAAAACACTATCAATATATGGAGTACCAGAACATTTAACCAATATATGCAAGGGCATTTATGCTAATAGTCAATTTGCAGTAAGAACAAATGCAGGAGTGTCCAATAAGTTTCAAATTCAATCAGGAGTTTGCCAGGGGTGTGTCCTATCCCCTCTACTTTTTATAACATATATTGACCATATATGTAAACTAACAAGTACCAACGAAGAAGATAACATGAAAGACAAATTGAATGAACTACTCTTTTCAGAAGACCAAGTACTAATAGCAAAATCAGACGAACAATTGCAAGAACATATGAACAGACTCCACACAACATGTCAATAATTCAACATGAAGATTAATATTGAAAAGACTGAAATAATGGCAATATCAAAGAAAGACAGAAATATCACTATCTCCATCGATAATAAACACCGTAAACAGGTAAAGGAGTTCACTTACTTAGGAAGCATTATATTGTGTGAAGAGAAAAACAGTAAAGAGATACAAGATAGATGCAACAAAACATACCAAATCCTAGGACAAATGGCATATTTTTAAGAACAAAAATGTAAACATAGACACTAAAGTTGCAGTATACAAGACTATTATTATCCCATCACTGTGCTACCAGTGCCAAACCCAAACCAAACAGCACAAGACAAAGGAAAAATAGTGACAGCAGAAATGACATGTCTACGAAGAGTACTCGGAGCGTCATTAAGAGATAGAATTAGAAGCGATAACATCAGACAGATAACCAAAACAATACCAGTATAGGAATACATCAAAAGACAATAGATCACAGAAATCAAAGAAGCCATAGGAACAAGCTTACAAACAGCGCACAGGAAGGTCATCTACAGAGAACCCTTCTGCCCCTGCAAGACAAGCAAGGGATACAGTGTATAGATATAGACAGATAGATACAATTTTACCTGTGATAGCACGCCATATAAAGATTATGTATTTGGTAATATATTCACAACAATCAATACAGACACACAAGAGTTGAGAATTCCTCAATAAATCCAAAGATTTATATATTGAAGAAATTCTAAACCAAACTGTTTCACAAATATTGTGGTAGGACACTTCCAGTATCTTTTTAAATCTTTCAGAATCCCAACTTGACTACCACATATAGTGGAATCTCATTATAAGAACCTGGTTCAGATGACAAAATATGTATGTAATAACACATTTTTTTATATACAGTACAAACAATATCAAATAAATATAATTGGAGATTTTGAGAAATGTTGTTATATAGGGAAATATGTCATAAAAAATGGGCCATAGAATTCCTCTATAGAGTTTGTAAATCAGTGAAAGTATAGTGCAATTCTTCTATAGAATTTCTAAATCAGTGATAGTAAAGTGTGATTCCTCTATAGAATTTGCACACAAAAAAGATATAGTAAAGTGGAATTCAAGTATAGAATTTGTAAAACAATGATAACACTGGAATTCCTCTATAGAAAATCCTTGTATAATAGATGTCCCTATATAACAACACTTTTCAAAATCCCCAATTATATTTATTCTTTATTGTTTATACTGTATATAGCACATTTCTGTTATTACATACAGATAACGTCGGCCTGGATCAAGTTGTTATAATGGAATTTGATTGTATTAGATACCACCACCGAAGTCAGAAGTTTCAGGCCTTTGGCACAAATAAAACAGCAAACAAATTGCATCTCTGGACTATATCCTGATTTAAATCTAGTAGACCATTGTACTGCTACAAGAGACATTAAGCAAGAGTTTTGAAAATCCTAAATGAAACACAGTATTAGTCAACAAATGTTTGACATATACATTTATGTTCCTTCAGCACCGAATACTGTGCATGGATAGAAGTCAGTGCTTTTCAGATTTGGGAGATGTGATGCTCTTATGTGTAAATCTTGTATGTTTTTTAGACCCTTACTATGTGTTACAGTGACCTGAAAGGGAAACAAAGAATAGCAACACTGCATGTCATAAGAGACGAATTAGGAGATTGTGGGGTGAAATTGGCTATCCCATATACGGCCAAGTGACCCAAAAATCATGCTGATGTTGGATGTGTCAGGCCTAAAGGCATAGATATTGCAGAAAAGCTGTAAAACCATGACACTAACGCATTCCGTTCACCTAACTACATCCTGCTAATCTGCAGGTGTCTGAAAATGAATGCAGACGAAGACCCTTACTTATGCTCTCTTTGACAGTTTACATACAAAGCCGAAATATTAAAACCCGTGTCCTACTAATTATGCCTTGAATGTCAACTAAAGAGGGCTGTGCATGGGAGCAAACATCCTCAATTACTCTAAAGATCTTGTTAAAGCTACCACCAACAGAACATAATAGCTGACACACTGGCTTGAATAATGCGACACACTGAATTATACAATATAAGTTGTCTCATCATAAGCTAAAAATACATACAAGAACATATGTACCAACATCAGTATAGATGGTACAGCTTTTCTTAAACACTGAATCAAATTTCATTTGACCTTTTGTATATCATTAAACAAGCATTTTAAATCATTAAAAATTAAAACATGACGTAACATTTTTTATTTTAATCGCTGTATTTATTCTGCTGGATGATAATAGCACCCAAAAGGAGTACAAGTTTGTCACTTTTGTTGCCTAACTAATTATATTCCATCAATATTCCATTCACTTAATTCCATCAAGCAGTGGAATTTTACTTTTATTTAAAACTCCCACTGGATAAAGGTCCTACTAGATTTCCAGCAGGATGTAGTCCAGAGAACAGAAATGTGCAGTGTCGCCGTTTTATTTGTGCTAATGGCCCAATATATCCAATTTTGACAGTGAGTTTGACTTTCAGATTGCTGTTTCTCAGGCATTATTTACAATGGGGAAATTTCCCATATCTTCTTCCCAGATGACTGACTCAATGGCATTGTAGTGTATAATGCCACGATCTAACCAATCTCCTACTCCAACCTTTTTCATGACTTTCTGGAAGTTTTGAGGCATGCTGCAGATAGAATGATTGATTCTCTCCAAGCAGTCCTGATGTTGATATTCTGCAGGTTTAATCATATCGCTGATCATGGAGTAAGTTAGCCAACCCCATTCCAACTTTAGTTGCCTCTTTCAATATGCATGACAGGTTTATGTGTTTTTTTTCCTATTTTTATTTATTTTATTCACTATTTTTGCTCCCCTTTCAGGAGTCTGACTCTGGAGGTTAGAAACATAAATGGTGTCTGCTATAATATTGATGGAGCTGCAGTAACTGCACAATGATTTCCTAGTTAAGTGGTCCTAGTTCTTCTGTGATCATTCTCGAACACCTGCTGGCTGGCATAAAGTCAGAACGGATGCTTGTGCTATGGTTTACAGCGTGACTGCAACATATTCTGCCAAATACATCCATATTCAGCATGACTTTTGGAATAATTTGATCTTTCACCTGGGACAGAAAACTCTTAACCATCTTAGCCGCCTCTGATATCATACATGGCAGGTCACAGTTGTGTTATCCGTTGTTCCCTTTTCTGCCATTGATCAAATTTCAAATTCAATGTGCAAATGTTTACTTAAAAAGGGCTCAAAATGCAGATAGGATTGACTTCATTGTACTAGAGTTCAACGAATAAGTGCCTGTCAAGAGAATCACTCAGAGCACCTAACTCCATAGCTTCAAGCAATAATCCCCAGGAATCTTTGAAAAAATCTGCTTTATAAACATGACATTATGAGTGAGATTTGAATCCTCGACCACTTGAGCAAAAAAAGGGTTAATAAGCCAGGTACATCCCCAAGGGTAAATATTTAAAACTATAAACAGTTCCTAAATCAACGCAGCTTCTGGAAATTGCACCTGGTGAAATCTGGGAAATTAATGGTGGCAGGTGTGATGAGGATCTCTAAGTTATCTGTTAGTCACAAACAAATACAAAACTAATATTCTCCTGTTATACCTTGAATGCTAAAGGAGTTTACTGGTATTTACTTTGCTGTATTATATTAGAATTAGAAATAGCTATGGCCTGAAAGAGTTTCTAGTTACTGTCAGATTGTGTGCTGGTAGTGGAATAGCATGGGAGCCCACTCACTAATAACCTTATTTGGAAATATGTACTAGCCGCAAACATAGAAAAAGATCATATATTCTACACTGAAATCATGATTCAGTGTAAGAGTCATGAGATAACTTTCACCAGTGTAAGAGTCATGAAATAACTTTCAACAGTGTAAGAGTCATGAGATAACTTTCAACAGTGTTAGAGTCATGAAATAACTTTCAACAGTGTAAGAGTCATGAGATAACTTTCAACAGTGTTAGAGTCATGAAATAACTTTCAACAGTGTAAGAGTCATGAGATCATTTTCAAACATCAGCATTTCAATGCCAATTCAAAGATGTCATTGGAAGACATGAACTAACGAATAGAAATGAATAGGGATGATATCTGGGAGTAGGGAGTAATCCATTTTTTTTACATGCAACAAAAGATGGATTAGAGAAGAGTGATCAATGAGAAGAGAGGAATAGAAAAATAGAGAGACATTGTAGCATGTCTACATTAGAAATTATTGCCAACCTAGAGAGTTGAGAAGACACATTATCACAGTTGTCAACAAACATGGTACTTATAAAGAGGTAGAAAAGATAATTTTTAAATCTTTAACCATAGAAAGCAAACTAATAACCTGCTCAAGTCATAGTTGATTGACTTCATTGTATTCAGGTTACTCCATATGTACTATGCCCTCAACGAAGCAGCATGCCGCCTGACAAGAGTACCACTCATATAACGCAACTGTAGTTTCAAGTGATAATCCCCAAATATCTACAGAAAAAAATAAAAATTGTATCACTAGTGCATGAGTGTAATAACCTGCAATGTCTTTAAGAACAATATTTCTCAACCACTTTATATACATGGCTCTTTTTTTGGGGGGGGGAGGGGAATTTTCTTCCATGCCTCCACCCCGGAATATTAAAAAAAAAAGCTATTCATGTACATTCAAGGCTATTTTATATATTTTGTTCAATATCACAAAAATAGCTATCTTTGTAGTCCCCTTTAGACAGGTTTATGATTCCCTACACCAATTTCCTTTTGTATGTGCTTCCCCTGTTGCCTATTCAAGGGCCATATGGTCCACATTTCTGGAGCAGAAATTACCGGTATATCTGGAAAATTGTCACACAAATATTTTCTTTAAATCTACATACTACATTCATGAAGTGAACATGAACTACAAAGACTAATAGATCAAGTCAATAAATCAAGTAATGAATATGGACTGGATATAAACATTCAAAAAACAAAAACCATGATAATCAGCAAAAACACAGAAGAAAAGGAGGTAAACATAAACATACAGGGAAAGAAACTACAACAAGTAAAACAGTATCAATATCTTGGACACATAGTCACAAATGATGGCAGATGTGAAACAGAAGTTAAAAGGAGAATAGGAATGGCTAAAAGTACCTTCAATGACATGAGGAAATTATTAATATCTAAACAAATTACAAACAAGTTAAAAATGAGAATTATAAAATGCTACATCTATTCCATATTAATGTATGGCTCAGAAACATGGACACTAAATAAACAATTAGAAGACAAAATTGATGCCTTTGAGATGTGGGTATATAGAAGAATAGGGAGAACATCATGGAAAGAGAAGAAAACAAATAAAGAGGTGCTAAAAACACTTAATATGAAGAAAGAACTACTAAGAGAAATAAAGATCAGGCAAATAAAATACTTTGGACACATTAAAAGACATGACACCCTATTGAAGGACCTTACTTGAGGGTAAAGTCAAAGGGAAGCGAGCAAGAGGTAGGCAGAGATACAAGTGGGAGAGTAACATTACACGATGGACAGGTTACAGTCTAGCAGAGTGCACCACCAAGACAAGAGACAGGAGATGTTGGAGATACGTTGCAGCCAACCTTCGTTGCGGAGACGGCACTTGATGATGATGACTACATTCATACACAAATAAGACAAACTATGATACTGTCATTTTAATTCTCATTAATATAATAACAATATTTTTTTACATTGGCATATTAGTACATGTAGTTACATATTATTGTTCAAAAGACTTGAACCTCACAGTGGTCAAACAGTTGAGCTCAAGTGGTCAAACAGTTGAGCTCAAGACTTTGGTCAGTCTATGTCATTCAACATGACAACAAAAAACATTCATAACATCTGATCTAACAGAAGTTAAAACTGTTAAATAACATGATTAGTATCATTTTTTTTATGGTTGTAATAATCATTTGACAAAGAACAACTATAAAATGTCAGCAACTTTCAATATCTCGAGTGAACCATCAACACCATAGGGGATTGCTCTACCACCATTGAGCAGCACAGTTGACAAGTCATTCACTCCTACAAATCAGCCATTATCAGACAAAGCATAGTCAAGACATTATAGATCTAAGGACACGAAAAAACAGCTATTAACTCAGACAACACACTGCATCAACAGACTTGTCATCTACAGAAAAGGGAAGGAATCTAATGCTACTGACAAGATGTCTACAAATAAGGCAAGACTTCCATTAGCACTGTCAAGTCACCTACAAACAGACAAAACATCCACAACAGACAAGTCATTTATCAGCAAAGACCAGACAAGACATATATAACCAGGAAAAAAAACATCTGTGAACACAAGACATTCATTTTTTTTAAAATGAGGTACCAATGTCTAAAAAAATGTCTCAACTACAATAACTGCATGCTCCTATGCACAAATAACAAACGTAATCAAGTAAACAGAAGAATAAAAATATATTTATATACACATAAAAACCAATTTTATATCAGTTAAATGGTATTTTACACATCAAATATTGGCTTGAAATCAGGGGCCTGCAATTAAGGCAGTGGTTCAAATATGGCTCTCAAAGCAATAGTTACTTTACCCAGCTGGTTTCAATTACTACTCGCTGGTCAACACGCTTAAAGCTAACCTAAGTCACAGCTGCTTGACCTATTTTGTTGCTGTCTTTGCGTCTCCATCATCACAGACACCCACCAGGCAGATTTATATCAATATATGCACCAGCCCTTGACTCATACGCAGTTTTCAGCTGCAACTACTTCGATGTCCTTTAGAACTTCTCACGATCATAAAAAAAGTTTATTGGCTCTAAAAGACACAAAAAAGCTCAACCCGGTGCACTGATCCAAAAAAGAGTTGCCACCATTACTTGAAATCTTCTCTAACACTTTCGATCTTTTGCGATGATGATACTTTGTAATTTGTCCATCTCTTAAAGTTCTATGTATAACAATGTGGCATGTAGGACTGGTTTTGCACAAATGACATTTATGCATTTTTATGAAAATTGTATCTCCTCCAAGTATATCCTCCACGACGTATATGAGCTAAAAAATAGGTAACATGGTCACCAATTTCATTTGGTATTACCCACTATATTTTAAATATTTATTTCAATTTTGATGATCATAATCAGAGGCACTTACAGAACTATTGAAAGGTGATCAAAGTCTGTGAAACAACACAACCATCAACACAATGTTTAGGTAGTAGTAGTAGTAGTAACTGTCCTACTGCTGCTTCTACTACCAATACTGTTACTATGACCACTACTACCACCACTGCAACTAACTACTACTACAAAGAATGTCCTCATAAATAACATACCACAAAAATTAAACGCACAATATAAATGCGGGTAAATAAATCCTAATGCCGCCAGTATGTTGCCGGCCTGATAGGGGAACAAAGAATAACAACATTGTTTACCTTCTATGCATGTCATGTAAGGTGACCAAGGAGATTTTGTGGTGGAGTTGACTGTCCCATCTTATATAGGATCAAAGTAACCCAGAAACCGTGTTGAAGTTGAATGTGCCATGCCAAAAGATGCAAATATTGCAGCAAAGATGTAAACCATGACACACACATTCCTTTCTCTGGGCTACATCCTGCTAATCTGCAGGAGTTTAGGATGAATGCAAAAGAAAAGAGTTCTATGGGCCCACAGTATTGTTTTCGTTTTGTCTGCATGGCCTCAACTAGTCTTTCTAGTATTATTTTTCAACAGATTATTTACCTTACAGACAGATGCCTATCACAATGTAACAACAGCTTCCTAAAACTCCCCAAATTTTCAGTAAAGTACTTATTTGATGCCGTCTGGTGAAGCACTTTAAGTGATGTTATATTTATTTCTCAGTTGTCTGCATTTACCAGCTGAATCCACAGTCTAACAGCTGCATTGGTGGTACATGAACATTTGCATCCAGCAGGGCTTAGTCATCCGCCACAGCCTATTTTCTGCAAAGCATGGCTTTATATATCCCATTTAATAGTAGATTGGCACAAAAGTTCTCTCGATGGTGACAGTATTAACAAAACCGCCACATACAGAAGAAAACATGTCTAAAATTATCTTACAAATAATACATTAAAAAAACTTGTCTAAGATTACCTGACAAATAATCAAGTCACAAAAACTTGTCTAAGCTTATCTTAACAAATAATCAATTCACTGTACTTACTCCCAATCCATTCTCACTGCAAAGAATTTGCTCTTTATTCTCCCAAATGGGATTTCGTAGATGATGTAATTGTGCAATAGTCTGTATAATGTGGATTACTGACACAGAAAGAGCTGGATTTGTGAAGAGTGATATGTATGTTCATGCAACACACGTGTAATTATGACTTAATTCTAATAATCTTGAGTGAGTTTGTTCCTTTGACAACAGCATTTTTTGCTTTGAGGATGGATTGCTCCTAAGTACCCAGTTTGCATAAAACCTGTCTACTGTTATCTTACAAATAATCAATTCACAATGAACAACCAAAATCTAATATATAAACAACCAAAATCAACTATGACTATTGAATTGTAACAATATTTACAAAATTCTGTCCTCCTGACAATGGTAACAAGAAACCAAAGCACACCTTGAAATGTCTATGTTATTTATGTCCATTAAAAATAAAAATCAAGGCAGTGCTTTAAAACCATATTGAACTAATGGGTACATGGAAAACATTTCAATAGCACTGGGATGAAAACAGTGGAGTTAACCTGATTATGCACAACCAAACATGTATCAAGATAAGTAACACTATCTCCCAAGAACTACTTTTCCTCCCACTTAAATCCTTATTGTTACTGCATTAGAAAAATGTAATGACAACTTATACAGAAGAAAATTAGGTATTTATCATAAAGTGTAGGATTGCTAAAACATTAGATTTATAAATACAAATTATTTATAAAGCATACAGATAAAAAGAAATGTAAAACATGCATAACAAAAGAAATCATTAGAAGTTTATTACATAAAAAATGTGGACAGCAAATACAGTTGAAAGTTATGATTGTGCTCACAAATAATGAAGAAATGAATATTTAAAAAAAAAATTATGCCATGAAATGTAAACATGATTAGAATCACAAATGCTGACAACAAGAAGTCAATTAATAGTCTACAATATTGAAGAAGCTATGCATCATTCTCCCAGATGTTATATTTATGTGTTTGAATTTTGTCTTCTAAATGTACAAAGATTTGAGTATATTATTAGCAAACAATCAAGAAATCAGTCACTAATATTACCTTCTTGGGTAGAAGAGGAAACGGTCATTAACATTGATCAACTACAACAAAAAAGTAATGGATGGAGACAGAGCATTGGGGAAAAAGTAGTACATACGGCAAGAGCATTTCACAAATGATAAAAACTTTCAAGAGAGATGTGATACGTGAATGAGACTACAGTTTTGCTACGTCTCATCAGTCCACACCTGCAATAATCCTGAGTCTCAGAGTTCTACAATGTCAGACGTAGTGCTCATGTTCCAACAATCCAGGCAATAGTATCTCACATACACTAATTACACCACTAATCAAATTTCCATCACAGAAAATTTGTATCTGAACTTTTCAAGTTCGAGAAAAATTTGGGATTGTCACAAAAACAATTACATGCAAAGCTGCTGAAATTTTTAGAAAGTTGAAAGGACTAAGCACCTATAGAGGAACCTTTAGTACAGACAGTGATTCTATTTAGTTTTTCATGAAGTTTCTATAAGAGGTGATATTCAATTAGTTTCTCTATAGAAAAATAAAAATGCTGACATAATCAAGTGACTAGAGAGCTAGCTTCACAACTAAATAATGTGAATAGACTAGATGATCAAAGGGCATAAAATATAGAGGATTGACTTCAAAGGACTTGGATTATCTATATGTAAATTCTCTGGAATAGAACAGACCTGATCATAGTTCAAGCAATAATCTCAAGATTTATAAAAAAAATACAAGATAACAAGAAGCCGCTGTAACCCTATTTGATGAGTCCTGGAAGAAAGCAAAATTAAAGGGGGGAATGCCACCATCAGTAGCAGTTTAGGACAGAAGTCCCTAGTAGGATCATGCTGGGAGATGACTGAGTGTTCACAGGTTCAAAAAGGAAACATAAAATAACACTGTGACTTGTCATGCATATTGCAATTGACAACTAAGAAGGTTTGGGGGTAAGGTTGGATGCCTCATTTGATGGAAGGTCAAAGTGACCCAAAAGCTATCCTGAAGTCGGATGTGTCATGCAGAAAGGCGCATATAAGTCAAGCAAGCAAACCATAAATGTATATTTAAAACTCTCCTCTGAGAAGTGATGTGAGCCTTCTAGTACATACAGAGCCAAGTGGAAATGCATGGAAACCAGCTACTTTACTCAATAACACATTGCTACAAAATATCAGAAAAGTCACATGCAACTCTTAAAAAATCAGACAAATTAGCAAAAACAGTAGGCAACCTCCCTCAGACCAATGTAACTCAAAGTTTCAGAGAAGTAAAGTCTTTGCTAAACAATCTATACAACTTCAGTGGAGAGAACTAAATGGAAACTACAGCCCAGAGCAAGCAACATTAAAAAATTAAACAAAAATGAACAGGCCACGATATTTCGACTGAGAAAGGGACACTGCTGTCTAAAGGCACACTTACACTGAATCAGCATGAGGAACTCTGCGGAGCTGCAGCACAGACAACAGAACACATACTATAGAATTGTCCTAGTTTCGCTGTTCACAGATCGACAGTCTGTCCCACAGGAGCTTCTCTGCAAAACAAGTTGTGGGGAACTCAAGAGGACCTAAAACAAATCGCTCTATACATGACCAATATTGGACTGGATATTTAACAATTGATCGCAGAAAGAGAAGACACATTCACAAATAATAATTTTACACTGGTTGTGAACGAGTAATCAACATAAAAGCTATCATTCTGAACAACAATAGCAGTGTAACCTTATATGATAAAGTACTAAGTCAAGCAAGTAAGTTGCCAAAGCTGTTACTTACTTACATATATCTACAAATACAACCAATGAATACAAACTCACACACATCTATATAGTTCAACTAAATTGGCATATTATTACAAATATTGCACACAGATTGTATGGAGGAAACAAAGTAAAGATTACAGAACCACACTTACCAAAACAACATGTCACTTACTAAACTGTAATCATTATAAAAACTGGCAAACAAAATCTAGACTTTAATTGCAGCTACTGTAATGTTACAGTACCCACACTAGACATTCTCTAGCATATGTTGAGTTGTAATTTACAAGATACAGTTGTAATATTAAAACTAAACTTTATAATGTAAAGTGGACCCAATTACAAAAATGTGATCACAAAAATTAAAGAGTGTAAGTACACATCAAACGTGCGATAAGCATATACAAACCACTATTTTGTACCATGTGCACAAAAATCGGCTTCAATAAACAATATCTAAAAACTACATTCTGCTTGTAAATTAACACCATTAGAAATACCTAAATGTAGGCCATGTACATTTTAAAAAAGGTAGATTTAACATTCCCATAAAGACCAGATCCTTGAAGCAGAGATGGGGCTTAGTTCAGCCAAAAGAGGCTGAAAACTAAGACTGGCCATGCCCTCTTACAATTTAATGTGTCCACAGTCTACCCTAGTAGGTAAAGGTGCTGAAGACGGAAGCAACTAGTCAAGAGGAGCATCATAGTAACCAAGATGCCATGTAAACTCATACATGTGATGAGAGCAAAACTATTTAAAAAAGAACAGAGATATCTGACATGAAAGGGAAAATAAAAATAACACTTGTTGCAATAAGAGAGAAATAGTACTAGAAAAAATGAGTGTACATCACAAAATCCAAGATATTTCCAAAAATATACAAAAGACTGTAAAGTTTAATATAGGGTGTCCATAAAGTTGTTGTTCACTGAATTTGAACTGAGATACATTTGCTAAATATGACATTGAAAGTTGTGCATTTCCATGGTTCAGTGTATAGCACAGAAGATTGCTGATAGCTGCAGAGTTAATTTTATTCGCTGAATATATCTTCATTGTGCTAAAAACCACTTTACCCAATACATGATTGACATGAGCAGTAGTATTTTTTCATAAAATGTTGTAGCATTAATGACATCACAGAGATCTGCAGTAAATACTATACATGTAGTGTCACCACCATTGTAAATGAGTGCAAAGTAACTTTATAGACACCTTGTATAACTGATATAAAAGATATTCTCCAATAGAAGTGGTGCATACAGTGACCTGAACCCATGTTTGTTTCGGAGGTGTGTGTGACATAAGCTAGTAAACATGCATTAGAGAAGTTCAGATCATGAAGATTCTTCTTTCTTCTTTTCACTTGATACCCCTTTATGCCTTGCTGCGTCAGGGGTAGAAGGGTTCGCTGAAGATTGCTTTTTTTGTGTGCCTCATATGTTTGTTTTCAGTAATTCTTTTATTTCTGTAACCCATCTTTTGCATGGTCTGCACCTGGCTTTGTATCCATCGTATAGTAATGCTTTTTGAGGGGCACTATCTGATGGTAGTATGAAAGCATGCGAAAACCACTTAATCTGCTGTCTTCTGATGTAATCCAGGATTGGAATTGTGTTTGTTAGTCATTTGATGTTTTTCATTTCTGATTGTGTCTCTTATTGTTACTCCAAGAATTCTATGTAGACAGGCCATTTCTGTTGTAACAAGTTTTCTTTTGTCTTCTGTTAGTGTACATATATTACATTAGTAGCAAAGTGATGGCATGATGATTATTTTATAAAGAGCAGTTTTAGTATTTATGTTCACATGCTTGTTTTTGAAAAGAGGAAACATCTGTCCTAAGATCTGGTATGCTATATAGATCTGAAAAAGGATCAGATCAAAGAATACATATAAACTATCAAAGAAAAATATCTCAAGTCAAATGTTGAAATTTTGTTGCAATACAAATGACATTTTTTTAAATTTATTTCTCATGTGGAGTGTTGGATGAATGGTTAGAGCACATATCTCACATTTATGATGGCTTGTGTTTATATCTTAAGCAAGAAATGGATTTTTCTCTTTCTAAGGTAAAATTAATATTTTATAAAGATTTTTAAATATAATTTCTGGATGCTACCTATGTATATTATTCATTTATCAATGTTACATCTAAAGTAGCTAGTTTCTGTTTATGCGTTATTTATGTTTACAAGAAGCCCTAATGGTCTGTGTAGTATTAATGCCAAATGTTACGTATTTGTGTTAAATATCTGTGCAATGTGTGTGTTTTGATCAACCTGCTCATACATTGTAACTTGAGAATATATACAGTGTCTGTCCTGACTAAAACAGTATTCTTAAGAATACAGAATGGACGAATTAAGAAAACCTGCTGGCGAATTGGTGTCAGCTGAACAAACCAGGTTTAAATCTTGACCTTCTGAATTTTACACATTGTGGCAAATGAGGCCTTAATTTACAGTTTATTAATAATCTTGCTGATACATTAACAGAAAACGTGCAGGAATAAAATTTATTTTTCCCTTTCAAAAAAATGTGTATTTTTCTGCTTCAATAGTAAAGCACACAATTTTAAAAGCAATTCTTGCTTTAGTGAAGCAATTCTTGCTTTAGTGAAGCAATTCTTGCTTTAGTTGAAGTTAAAGAAATTAGAAGATATGGGATTATGGTTAAATAAAAAATTTAATTAAAACAAAAAAAGTTCACAGCAATGAAAGATAAAACTTTTTATAACAAACTTGTATTAAAAAGTTCATACAAAATTATTTTTCCTGCAACAAAACATCATCCAGTTAGCAAATGTACCAATAGTATCATCATTGAAAGGTGAACTAACTAAATCTAGTATATGTTGATGAACATGCAGACTTTACATTATGAAAATACAAATTATCGTATGAAAGAGGCTTCCCTATACTCTTTAGGATCCATAGAAAAGAATTCTTCTAGTTTCCATTGTAGGGTTTCAAATGTTGGTCGCTCGATCTCCTCTTTGCGCCAACAGTCCAACATGATTTCATAAAGTTGTTTGGGGCAGTTCTGTGGGCAAGGCATACGATAGCCATGTTCTACTTGATGCAGCACCTCAGCATTGGTCATACCTGTGAATTACAAAAAATAGATAATTTCACAAGAATATTAAAACATGCATGTCTAAAATGCAATGTGTAGATATTAAAAACTAATGCCCTGTCAGACGATATGATTGGTGCACCATCTGTCTAATCTGGTGGTTTAAAACGCATTCAAAGGATGGAATTTTTCTTTTAAACAAAGAACAATTCTGAGGGGAATTTTTTTCTCTTCTGCATTCCATGGTCTCCCTTTCCCTTCGTTTTCCATATTCACTTCAAGAATAAAACTTGTCATCCATTGGAGATCATGCTTTGCGTTCCACGGTTTGTTTCCTAGTGTGACTCCTTTAAGTCAGAGTCTATGCCTGGACTCCTGTTCTTTATATACAGACTGGAGTACACGATAGATTGATGCAGGTCTGCCATATGTATAGTCTAAACAGTTTTTACCAGGTTGGTGACACATGGGATGTGATTAATAGCAGCTCTGTGTGGTATGTGACTATTCCCCGAGAGAGACCAGAATCAAGCAAACATGTTAGCCCTGCCTAATTGGAGAGGACCCTTTGTGTAAGAGGAATTAATTAATTGGCTGATCCATCCATTCATGTGGCCGTGGCCAAGAGATGGGGTACCATTGACACTTCTAACAGTGAAACATACTCAACATGAAAACTGAAGCTCATGACTTCAGCTCTGAATGTTGGAAAAAGGTAAAAAAAAAAAACCTTAAAGCATTGCACACTGCTGAGAACTGTAGTCTTTTGGGTATGAAATAAGCAAACTACCCTACTGCACAAAGGATACAATAGCTCAATTGTTTGCAATTCCTGAAGATCAAAACAAGTGACTAGATACCATACCATGAGCAAGTTTGACAGAGTTCTGATTGTGAGACCACTTTAAGCACTCTGAAACCGAGCCTACACTGTTTTCAATACTGATGCTTTATTGATTTACAGTAAGTAAAGTTCTCCCTTTTTACAGACAAATGAGGACCACAGTCTTTAGTCTGTATTTTCCATGATCAACTGCACTCTAAGTGTCTTGTGGTCAGCATCACACCAGCTGCCTCTACTTTTTCAAGACTGCTCCGCTATCTACTTCCCAAAAGTTGAGTCAACCTGATAGAACTTTCCAATACAAAAAAATCCCATTTTGGAAATCAAATTATGATAATATGACTAGGAAGCCAGATAAAACACAGTCAAACTGTGCTCATTATGGTTGATAAATATAAGAAACATATATATAATGGGTTGAATATGAGGGGGTTGCTCATGCACATACCCCCTCTAGCAAATCATAACACAGCTTTTGGTACTAAGAACTTGTCGAAAATCAACAAACAACACACCCCCCTGCGGTCGGTATTGTCAGTGTACTATCTACTGAGCAACAAAGTCTCAACCCCAAACATGTCTCAGTTTAAAAATACACAATAAAATATTAAGATTAGATCTCTCAACTTATGAAAGGTGAATGATTACTAGTTCTATTACTATCTGCTATTAATGATTCTGTTGATTACCTGGGTAGGGAACCCTGCCATAAGTGACAATCTCTGTAAGTAAAATGCCAAAAGACCAAACATCAGACTTAATGGTGAACCGGTTAAAGTTTGCCGCCTCTGGTGCAGTCCACTTAATGGGAAAACGGGCTCCAACTCTGGCTTCATATTCATCCTCCTGTGTCAGAAATTGGATGATAAAAGATACTCTTAATTTAAATATTTGTATAATTTAAACAATAATCTGGCTAACTAAATACAAATTTCCGTCATATCTCCTGCTATTGTTCTTATCATACATAAAGTTATTAATAATGAGTTACAGAACAGATGAGATGTTGAAAGTTTAATGCTCCTTCTTTGCAAGCATAGATAAATATATTAAGAAATCGTTCAGTGGGTTTGGTGTTTGTGTATCCAGTTATCCCACAAATGACAGAGTATAATCCATGCTCAAAGAGAAACATATTGTAGTGTAAAAATGAATGATGAAGGTCTTGAGATGTGGGAAAAATATCTGACTTATGTTTATGTTTCAAATTGCAAAAAAGCATACTATGCTTTTGAAAAGAAAAAGAAAACTGTCAAATAATGCAATTTCCTGTTAGGGAGTATTTGTAGCTGTATGATAAAGGCTGCATGCTCCTGCTATCACCACATCATATACAGGGCGAGTTTTTTAATTTATCCCCAGACACAAAAAACCCAGTCCCTACCAGGAGTTGAACCGTGGGCCTCATGGATGTGAGACCAATGCACTAACCTCAACCATATGCTGCACTCTACTCTTTTTAAATGTTTTAATAATGTTCTGGACTTGCCAGGCTGAACAGTACAGCTATGTAGGAAGATTGTCACAGGCTAGGATAGCCCACCCGAATTAAAGGCATGCCGAAGATGGATGGGCATTGGTACAAAATAAAAGATTGGCACAGCGCACTACCATTCTCTGGACAAATCCTATGGTAATCTAGCATGGGCACTGTAATGCAACAAGAGAGATCCAGTGGGAGTATGAAAATGAACACAAAACAAATTCATTCGAAAATAATTGTCATAGAAAACATTGGCTGGGAAGAATTAAAGTCAAATAAGCAAGTAATAGAAGATACCAAAACTAAACTAATAATATGTTTCTATAACAATGACAAGAAAAGGAATGAACTTATATCAACACATGTACTCACATTGAATGAAAAGGTACTGCCACTACCAGAATTAAAATGAGTAGCAAATGGCATAAGAAAAAGAGGAAGAACAAGAGAAACTCATCGCAGAACCCAGAACCCTCAAAGAGGGTTCTGACTATAGGTCAAAACAACATGCACGGATCACACAAAGTAGTATCACATTGCTCAAACTGGAAAACATTGGTTTTTACACTATGCACTGTATTCGGCACTGAAAGAACATAGGTAGGTAGGCAAATAATCTTTGAAATAATTTTGAAAAGTATTAAATAACACATACTTAGCAATCATTAGTGTGTTTTGTATCAATCAGTAGCTAAATTTATGACAATGGAAACAAGGTAGTAATGAATTTATTATCAGGGGCACATAGACTTTAAGAGAACATCAGACAGTAATTAAAAAACTTATTTTTGTAAATACATTTAATGGAACTTTATTTTAATATTCAACTTCTCACACAGCAAATGAATCGATTTAAAAAAGTAGTGATTTTAAAATTTACCAAGGGGTGAAGTGCCACTAAATGTGTTGTGATAAATTAGTACCTAGTGTTAAACAAGAGGTAAAGATAATCTAAAGTACCTAAACTTGAGGATGACCGTAATGTTTTTTTATGAAGATGTCAGTGATGATGACAAAATGTCAAAGGAGTACAGTTAGTCACAATTGTTCCCCTACGCCAGGTGGTGGAGTTTTACTGTCAGCTCCAGATTAGTGCTTCTCTGGAATCTTTTTTTTATTGGAAAGTTTTCCATAGCTATGCAAGTTCTAAATGATTGTTTTTCTCAATGTACCTGAATGTCACAAACAGCAGTCTTCTGCTTCTTCTTCATAGTTCGTCAGATATCAGGTTACAGCCCCAATAGCTTCAATGAAATGTGTCATTCGCTTCACGTCATCCATGGAACACCTCAGGTCTGGAAGTAGGCCATATTTTCTCCCTCTCTTCTTAGTAGAGTTTACAGGCATGAAGAATATATTCTGCAGTCTCTGAGCTCAGTCCACAGATCTGTCTCGTCAATCTTCAGCTTTCGGAACATGTGACTTCTCAGTCTGTAGTCTCCTGCTTCAGAAGGGACACTTTTTGTGACTTTCTTATAATTTTGAGGCATGCTGCAGATAAAAGTGTTGATTCCCTACCAGTATGGGTCTTAAGCTGGCATCATCACAACTGAGATCATTGGGTGGGATAGTCAACACCACACCCAACCTTCTTATTTGCCTCTTATGACTTGTGTTGCAAGTGGCAGTGTTAATATTCTTTGCCTCTCCTTTTGGAACCCGACAACATACAGACAATGTTGAGATATTTTGAAGATGAGATATAAGTATACTTCTTCTTCTTCAGCGTTCATTCTCAAACTCCTGCTGGATCTCCCTTGTAGCAGGAATATGATCCTACTAGATTTCCAGCAGGATGTAGTCCAGAGAATGGAAATGTGTTGTGTCGCCGGTTTATTTGCGCCAATGGCCCAACATATCCATCTTCGGTGGAATATAAGCATTGTTATATGTCAAGCATGTCGCAAGAGATGAATAAGGAGGTTTTAGATGGAGTTGGCTGTCCCATCCCATAGAGTCAAAGTGACCCAGAAACCATACTGAAGTTAGATGTGTTAGGCTGAAAGGTGCAGATATGACAGTAAAGCCGTAAACTATGACACAACACCTTCTGTTCTCTGAACTACAAACTGTTGATCTGCATTAGTTTTAGAACGAATGCAGCAGAAGATGTAAACATGTATGGACTGACTGATACAAAGTGAGAAAGATACATGAACTAATTAACTATATTCAAAGAAAACAATACGGTTAAGTTAACAGATCAAAGTTCATGAAACATAATTTGGGCAGTACTCTTCTAAAAACGTATGAAAACTGTTCTGTATTACTTCTTCTTTAGGGTCATTCTCAAACTCCTGCTGGATCTCTCATTTAGCAGGACAATGGTCCTACTAGATTTCCAGCAGAATGTAGTCCAGAGAATGCAAATGCGTTGTGTTCCCGTTTTATTTGTGTTAATGTCCTGACATATGGAGTTCCTCAACATCTGAAAAGCCTATGTCAGAGCATATACGCCAATAGTCAATGTACAATAAGAACGAATACAGGTACATCAACAATTTCAAATTCCTTCGAGAGTGAGACAGGGATGTGTACTATTCCCCTATTGTTCATAACATACATAAATCCCATTTGCAAAGACAATGAAAGTAAACAATCTAAAGGATAACTTAAATGAACTGCTATTTGCAGATGACCAAGCACTAGTAGCATCATCAGAAGAGCAACTACACAGACAAATAGATAGATTACATCAAACATGCCATACCTTTAACATGAAGATGAATATAGAAAGACAGAAGTATTGAAGATAGGAAGAACAGAAAGAAACACAAATATATATATTGAAAACAACAGACTTAAACAAGTGACAGAATTCATATACCTTGGAAGCAATATAACAATAGATGGCATGAACAGTAAATAAATACACAATAGATGTAGTAAATCATATCAAGTCCTAGGGCACATGACACCAATCTTCAGAAACAAAAATGTAGATTTAAACACCAAAATAACATTATTCAAAATAATTATTATGCCAATGATGTGCTATCAATGCCAAACATGGACGACAGCACAAGACAAACGTAAACTTTTGACAGCTGAAAAGGCATACTCATGCAAAATCCGTGGAATATCACCTAGAGACAAAGTGAGGAATAAAGATATTAGACAAAAAAACCGACACCACCCCAATCTTGGAATATATTAAGAGACAACAGATCAAATGGTTTTCACACAACAGTAGACTACCATCAGACAGCATCCACAGCAATCTATGCTACACAGGTATAGTGAAGGCTGACCTAGAGGTCAACCACGAAAATGATGGACTACCAAAATAAAAGAACGACAAATTCCACAATATACTCAGCAAACACATGGACCATCTCCAGAAAACTCTTCTACCCCTGACGCTGAAAGGCAAAAAAGGGTTTAGTGAATAAATAGATAGAATGTCCTGACACATTCGTCTTCATTAGTGCTCAGTATTTGATGAGTTAGTTATATACTGGTAAAAAAAATCACAGAAATAATGGTATCAGCAAAATATTTTTGTAAAAAGAATGAGTATTCTCAGTTCACACTTTTTCTTAATGATCTTTATACCTTGATGACTCTTGCAAGACCAAAATCAGCTATCTTGACACTGTTATTGTCCCCAACTAGGATATTTCTGGCAGCAAGATCACGATGGATGTAGTTCTGTGACTCAAGATAAGCCATTCCAAAAGCAATCTGAGCTCCAATGTCAATTAGCTGCGGCAATTTCAAAATTCTTCCTTTGCCTGGTAACAAAAAATAAAATAAGAAAGTTAATTTATCTGGTCTAATTTTTTTATAGTTTTCTTTTTCTGCTTGAGTAGGCACCTTTCAGTCTTTCCAGATTATTATTGTTGTGTTATAAGAAATATAATCTATGATTCATAGCGATCAATGAGAAACATAACTCACAAGACCAATCTGAGCCTTAAAGAGTCTTCCACTGTATGTACAAGTAATCACAGGCTCTCTTGTACCATCATATACTGTTGTGTCTTCTCAGACATGCAGCCCTTAAACTAACTGCTGTCACTTTCTCCTTTGTGTTTATACCATTCCTGATCTTTCCCTTCCATGCAACATGAACCATGGCATCCTGTTCACATGATTCCATATCAATGTCTGTATCATGTTTGCATACGTCTTTGTACCGCAGTAGAGGTAAACCCTGAGATCTTATCCCAGACTAATTTTCGATAAAGTACCTCCTTTGGCATTCTGCCATCTTTCATCTTCCTAATGTGTTCCTGCCATCTTTGTCTGTGCAGACTGAGCATAGAAATTACTATGATGTAGCCTGTTCATTCCAAGACATCACTGTTAATGACTTTGTCCTGACACCTAATTCCATGAATTCTAAGTAGGCACTGTATGTAAAAACGGTTTGGAAATCTCTCCTGGTGCCCATGTTTCACTACCATAGAAAAGGGTGCTGAGGACACAAGCCTGGTAAACCAGGAGTTTAATTTTTATTGTTCATTTTCTGTTTCCCTGACCCTTTTTATTAATCTGCTTTTATTTGTTGTAGATGCTTTGTCAATCCTGATGCTTATTTCTTGATATATGGATAATTAATTGTTGACTGAGGATCCTAAATATGTAAAGTGGTCAACAACCTCTAGCTCAACACCATCTATGACAATCTGTGGCTACGTGATGGTAACTTGCGTCATAATTTGCCTCTTTTTTTTGCTGATTGTTAGTACAAAATCACTATAAAAAATGACAATCAACTGTTGATGTAATTATGGACAGCCCTTTAGGTGAATATTGTCACAAGACGTGACAGTTTATTTTTAACATCCCTGTCTGTAGTTATCTTTATGCCCCAAAGTCTTTAAGAATTTGTTTATGAAACTGTAATCAAATACAGACATACCTTGTAAAAACTCAAGCATGCTGCCATTCTTCATGAGTTCTGTGATGATGTAAATTGGTTCATCCTGTGTGCACACTGCATATAGCTGGATAAGCTTCGGGTGTCGCAACTTCTTCATGATTTGAGCCTCTGCCAAGAAGTCCTTAGGATCCATGGTTCCTGTGAAAATTAATAAAACTTAAGTTAGGTACCCATTACCATCTTGTATTAATGATCAGTCTTCTTTTTTTCTTCTTTCGTTCTTAAACTCTTGCAGATTAGCTTGACAATGTCCAGAGAATGGAATGCATTGTCATTGTTTATTGCTTTGCTGCAATACATGTGCCATTTGGTCAGACATATCCGACTTATATATCATGGCTCTGGATCACCTAGACGACATGAATGGCAGGTAACAATGTTGCTGCTATTCTTTGCTCCCCTCCTAGGCCCTGTTTGTTTGTTTCAATCCCCATGAATTAGCATATGTGTTATTGGGAGTTTGAGATAAACGCAGAAGAAATACCATCAAACAAGCTTGTTTCCTATTTTTCTATATGCAATGGGGAGAGAGAGAGAGAGAGAGAGAGAGAGAGAGAGAGAGAGAGAGAGAGAGAGAGAGAGAGAGAGAGAACAGAAGAGAGGGGTCTTTCCAAATGAATGTCCATATGGATCCAGAACCCTGACTCCTGAACACATACTTTAGGATTGCCCAACATACACAGAGCAGAGACAGCAGACCTGGCCAAAGGATACAGATTTGAGGTAAAAGCTATGGGGCAGCCGATCTGACCTGGAGAAGACAGTGGACTTCGCCCTGACAAGATAACATGACTGCAGATGCTGAACGCAGAAGAAAAAGAAAGGTATTTTTTTCCCGTCCAAATTTGTTTTCATACTCAGAAGACACACTAATGATTATTTGATAGCAATAATTGGTGGTAAGCGTTGCTTAGAATATAAGCTGCCTAATTAGAGGAGTCTATATGGAAATGTAGAAGGGATGTTCCACCATTTTGTATGTAGACATCCAATCGCATGAAAGCCTGCAACCATTTGCAAGTATATAATGTTGGCATACTTTTGACCAAACAGCACACATGATTTCAATATGGTCACATATTGAATTGTAAAATGAATGTGAAAAAACAATTGGGTTTCCACAAGAACCGCAAAAGATGGAGTCTCGGTACATTTCCCTTGTCTATACTATATTCTGCTGGAGATATAGTAGGATCATTGTTCTGCTATAAGAGAGATACGGTGGAGTTTGAAAACAAAAGCAAAAAAAAATACACGTTAAACAGAGATATAGCACAACAGACATGACACAACTGGCCCTGGATCACAAACTAATGCTCCCACCCCTATGCTTACCAGCATATTTGGGCTAGTAGTGTCACCATCTGAAGATATACAATAATTGTACCTGTTCAATTTGTAAAATGTATAATTGAAATGTTTGCTAAATTTAATCAGTTTTGTGGTTGAACAATTATCCTGAGATATTACAATACACTGTTTAAACTTTTCAAATGATGAAGTCAGTCATGCATATTTATAATTGCAAATCCATCATTTGTTCACAAATTGCATTTTTAAACATGTTACGTATTTTTTATTAGTTCTCAAATTTCCACTACATCTCTCATTGTCATGGACAATTATTCTACTAAATTTCTAGCAGGATGCAGTACATGAATGGAATTGTGTGTTGTATTACTATTTTATTTGCACCATAGGTCAGACATATCGGACTTCGGCATAGTAACTAATATGTTCACTGTTTTTACTGCCTTCACTGAACAGTGAATGTCTATAGTCTTACGGATAGTTGCCAGCCGTACAAGAGAACTGCTTCTTGCACTGTACACACTGCAACACCAACAGGAAAGCTAATGACAAAGCATGCTTGACCATTTCTGCAGCTGTGGTATCAATATCGACATAGCCAAAGACGTCGACATGTTGTGTGTTAATCTCCAACTTGTTGACAACATTATGCGTCTCCATCTCTCAAGCATGAAGATAGATACAAGACCACAACCCCTATCAAGAATGTAGAATATAAACAAAAGACTAGCTAAACAAACAGCAATAAGACAAAATTACATTGTTTGAGGTGAGGATTTATGGAAAAATTGGGTCTTTATTAAAACCAAAGTGAACAAAACATTAAGAATTATAATATAAGAATGAGATAAGGACAAATCAAGTAATTTTAACAAATGAAGTGAAGTGACAAAGCTAACAAGTATTTCTATAAAAATGAAACTTCTTGAAAACGAAAGAAAACAAAACAATTTAAGAATCAACATAGAATAAATAAGACAAAGGTAGACAATTCTTGATAAAGAATAGAATTCTTAATAAAACAAATCGCACAAAGATGAATGTCATAGCTAACAATTATACTGGAAGAACAAAGTAAGAGCTAGACAATGATATCAATTTGATGGTTGGATGGGGTCAGATGTGCACTAAAAATATTAAGAAATATGTACCATCATGGCAAGAAATGAAACTGGATCTGATGAGGAGCTGTACATGGGGCTAGCAGTATCTTATGTATAACAATTTACTGCAGATACACCTTCATTAAGATAGCTCATGCATTAAGAGACCATGTCAACTCAAGATTTTCGAAAGTGTGAATCATTTTCGCTCTCAGGACTGAGCAAGATTGTTTAAGGTTCGGAACAGACCGTAAAGAGAAACAATAGATATCCGAAGAGACTGATAAATCTGCATTCAACTGGAACATATAAATCTGCATTCAACTGGAACTATCTGAAGTTTCACTCTGAAGGATTTATTTAGATTGGGATCAGAGCACCTATGGACTTGTCCGGTGTGCACTGATGGTAACCTGCAATCATAACTCATCCTTAACTAAACCTTCCATAGTAATACAAATCTAATACAGTTACATATATTGTTTTTAATTCCGTTTGTACTGATTCTACTCTAAGATAAAAAAAAACCAGAGATAAATAATGACTGCCACCATTTTGGATGTGACCTCTGTATCTGCTGACTAATACCCTTGAACACAGACATAGTCTGACACTTATTCAACAAGTGACCTTCAATTATGTAATGATGAGCAATCACGGACTCTACATATTCTTGATGATTCAGATACCAACACTTCATACCAGTGTTTCTCAACACTTATTTGTGGTTACAAACTTTTATAATAGTGGAAGTAAAAGTTATCTCTGACTGTGCTGATTAGACTAACACTTTCAAGCAGAAGCCTTTTTTTCCATTATATCAGTAAGTCTTCTCCTTAAAGTTCATGTGGTGTTGATTATCATGTCTGTTCACAGCTGCCTATTTCATGTGGTGTCAATTATTTCTGATGCCGATGTTCAGCCATGCCATAATTCCAGGCTAAGATCTTCCCTCCAGGTTTTCCCACATCCATTTTGCTCTTGAACTTGCCTACTATCACAATGTGTTCCATTTCCCTCTTCTCATGAGTATTTATAGTATTTCATTTCAAATGCTGTTATTTTCTTGTCCATTCTGGATGCCATTGTCTAATTCTCACAAGTATATATCGCCTCTGGGAAAATATAGCTTCCTCAAAGTTATAGATTTGTTTTCCTGTTTTCCCTTTGCCATAGATTTTCAATGTGATGTTTTTGTAGGCTGATAATTCATCTATTTCTGATATCTGCTGAACAGTGATCTGTGTTGTTCTAAGTTGTTCTAAAAGAGCACTAAGTAGCTCTAACTATATGAAAATTAGCATTTTGTTTCTTTAGTAAAGAATAACGTTTCCTTATGGTTAACATACACTCTTCTAGCTTATATTAGAACAAATGTGTGTTTTATTTACATTAATGTGATCACATGGTCTGTGATAAATCTGATTTTCTGTCTATTATTTATTGTGCATTGACTAAAACAAGAATGAAAATCTCATGTCAAAAATAGAGAGCTCCCAACAAATATACACAGAATTTTTAGAAATACACCCTGACAAAATATTCCAGCTAGAATTTCCTAAAGAACTGTATAACTATTTGAGAAAAAGTGATTATGGTGATAATTGAGACAAATTTCACAGTTTATAACTAATTTCATTCAATGTCTGAGGTTATGCTTCCTATCTGAAATAGCCTCTAAGAACTAAGGTTTTAATCAAGCATCACGCTGAGTGGCATCATATTTATCCACAACTCTCCGTCTCTTGTGTTGTTGTCAATTAAACTCAGTTGATGGCAACACATCCAGCAACTTCTGTCTTCATCTTCCTCTGTAACCATTTGATTTTTCAAGTGGTTCTAAATGCACATTTAGCTCTTCTCATCAATGCCATATAAATCTTCTCTAATAATTCAGTACATGGGAGGGATTGTGTACAAAATATCACTGTTTTGACCATGAACAAAAAATAATGGAAGTCTATTCAAACCTAGACCATTATTTTTTTATGGTTACTACTACAATATAGCCAAATAGAAAGTGCCCACGATTGAAAGGTGAGTTCTCATCATAAGAGGTACATTTTTATTTTCACTCAGTACACGAGAGAGATAAATGACGCCACAAATGAAGTTGCACAAAAGTGTGAAATAACTGTAAGGACCAACATAAAATGTGAAATACATCTGTGAAATATGTCTCTAAATATGAAGATTATTTTCAACTTATTGCACACCTATCAAGATGAGAAATCTGGGTGTGAACATAAGCAATGAAGACAACTATATTAAACAAGAAAAAAGAGCATACACTCATATTTTCTGGAGATCTAAACAAAAATTAACAATGGAGAAGAACAGATCAACTTCATTATTCAGATGACAACTCAACTTTGTTGTAGCTTTTAAATTGTTTCTTAACTCTTTGTCTCCGATTGGTTTTCCTGCTATGACGAACACGATAGTAAATTCATATTAAAATGTAGATTTGAGCGGCTTTTCGGCATAGTGGGTCTCCAAAATGTAGATATTAACGGCTCGGTGGACATAGAGAGTTAATGATTCAACAGAGTAGCCATTTTGAAACAGACTGAATCAAGTCCTTGAAAACATCTTGGGATAACTATATTCAACAATGTCATTATTTTTCCCAGTTTATAGGTCAAAGAATCAAGGACTAAATAATACACATTACAATTGTAAGAAGGAGAAAGTCGGATTATTATGTCAACTAATTTTTGAAACCACAAATTTGGATTTCCAAAGCCATATTTTACTATCAAACGTAGTACCATGTGGCATGGTTCATGATCGCCGTGGTAAGTAATATCTACATGTTTTAGTTGTTATATTATAAGAATCATTTATACATTAAATAACATAAACAAAATATGTATCAGGGTTCCACATGTCTGCATTTAAAATAAAAAATGTTGTGTCTCCGGCTTGGCCTTGTCTTGAACAAAGGGACGTTGTATGCAATTTCTTCACGTTTTATTACTTTGTTCAGTCCATATTACATTAGCTTGGATATGAAACAACATATATAAAACAGGAATAGGAATTTAGGAAGATTTTATCGGGAGTGAATGACAATCAGTTTTTGGGATAAATTTGGTTGCATGATATGCAGTAAGTAATATTGAGACATCTTAGAGCGTTGATATCATAGATTGTTGTAAATTTGTTTTGCCCAAAGACATACTCTTGGAATCTACAAGAGGATTATGATGAAACCCATTTAAATGATGTATGATAAATATCAGAACACACTAAGAGAAGAGTATGGTGGAACACATTATAAATCATGCATACTGAACAGAGTATATTATAAGTGAGACATTTCAGTTATATTATGTTTTCAATATTTACCAGGTTTAAGGGTTTTGATAGCCACAGGTGTTGTATTGTTCCACAAGCCCTCCCACACTTCTCCAAACTGACCGTGTCCAATCTTGCGAATGAGTTTGAGTGATGATTTAGGAATTTCCCACTGATCTTTGGTATTGTAAGATAGTCCAACAGTCTGAGGTTTTTCTACCTACATTTACCAAGATATATTAGAGAGTAAATTAATGAGCGGCAGTGTTTACAATATAGATGGAACAGATAACTCATTACACAAAAAAGAACTCAAGAGGTGTAGATAATATTCTTCTTTTGCACTTGGATTTCTCCTTATGTACTCTACCCCTCTATTGAAGAGCTCTAACAAGAGTAACCCCTCATAACACAATAGATTCAATCAATAATGTATGTGGGATCTCCCAACCTTATCAAATCTGCAACTTGAGAACAAACCCCTTGAAGCAAACTAAATATCACATGGTATCACTCCTGCGACTTGATAACAAAGCAAATGGTTGTAGCACTATCAACATCAATAATACAGCAAAACTGTTTTGAATAAAGATAAAAGTTGGTAAAACAAATACCAGCAATCCCTAAGTATAATAAAAGCATAGAACGAAAAGTTGAAATTAGAAGATCTACTTGAACATCTAATTTTGCCACTGTGGTGTCAAAGCCCAAAAGGAGAGAAACGCATAGTGGCATTTACCTGCCATGCATGTTATATAAGAGACAACTAAGGAGGTTTTGGGGTTGGGTGTCCCATTCCACAGAGTCAAAGTGACACAGAGAAACACAGTAAAAGAAGTCATGCTGGTCGGATGTGTCAGACCATAGGTGCAGATATCTCAGCCAAGCTGCAAACCATGACAATCCATTCAGCTCTCCATACCACATCCTGCTACTCTGTTGCAGCTTGAGAAAGAACACACAAGAAGAACATCTATATTTGCAGTAGCCACACAACCAACACTTCAAGAAGCAGACATATCTAATCCAAAAGTAGCACAACATTGAATTACAGAAAAGAGTTAAAGTAGATCTTAACATGAACACTTTTTAGCAGCCCAAAGAATGTCAAGATGGTATTCTATGCAACCATCTATTAATCAGAGGAGGGTTATATTGTATAGAGGGCCAACACCCTAAAATGCCTGGCAACAAATTATAAGCTATTAGTCTCAATCGTACTCAGTTCATTAAACATAATTACTGCTTCAACATATTTGCATTAAAAACAATTGGCATCTGCAACCTCACCTGTGAGCACGCCTTCCTAAGGTTCACACACAAACCATCTGAATCAGTGCTGTAATGCTCAACTAGTTCAGCAAGAGTTCGGAATGTGATTCTTCTAGCTATAAAGAAGCCACCTTCATCCAGCTGACGAATTCTGTAGTGTTTAACTGTATCTCCATCTCTCACTGCAGGAAGAATACATATTAACAGACTGTGGCTCAATCTTGTTTTAATCTTACATCTTGTTAATTGCAATATCAAAGTAAAGAACTCTACAGTGAAGAAAGTTCATTAATCTTGGTTTTTGGATAACATTAGATAGGAAATGTATTTTAGAAATGAAGATAAGAGTAGGTCAAGCAAAGAAACTTTGTTACTTGTCTTGTTGCTAGAAGTGAGAAGAGATGATCCTCCAATGCTTAATAGATGATCCTCCAATGACCTTCGAAGAGAAGAGATGATCCTCCAATGACCTTCGAAGAGAAGAGATGATCCTCCAATGCTTAATAGATGATCCTCCAATGACCTTCGAAGAGAAGAGATGATCCTCCAATGACCTTCGAAGAGAAGAGATGATCCTCCAATGCTTAATAGATGATCCTCCAATGACCTTCGAAGAGAAGAGATGATCCTCCAATGACCTTCGAATAGAAGAGATGATCCTCCAATGCTTAATAGATGATCCTCCAATGACCTTCGAAGAGAAGAGATGATCCTCCAATGCTTAATAGATGATCCTCCAATGACCTTCGAAGAGAAGAGATGATCCTCCAATGCTTAATAGATGATCCTCCAATGACCTTCGAAGAGAAGAGATGATCCTCCAATGCTTAATAGATGATCCTCCAATGACCTTCGAAGAGAAGAGATGATCCTCCAATGACCTTCGCGATCAATCACTTTGCATCCAGTTCAATACTGGTCATGTATAGAACACTGTGTTTTAGGTTGTAGGTTCTCTACAATTTGGTTTGAAGACATTTCTGTGGACCAGACTACAGCTCTGTGAACAGTGAAGCTGGGACGGCTATGCAGTACATGTTCTGGTGTCTGTTGTTGCGTCGTAGACGCAGGACATATAGCCGATAATGCCAAGTTAGTGGAAGTATGCTATTGCCCTTCAGTGGATACCATCACACTGTGGAGTCATGGGAAATGAGAAAGCGGATGCTCTGTCAAAGGCAGGAAGTGAAATGGAGCAACACAGACACCCACTGTCTTACAGAGAAGTAAAAACAATAATCTGCAACACATACTCAGCAAAGTGGAAGAAAGAAATGGAAGGGGAATACGAACATGATGCAATACATCTCCTCCAAAGATATCAACAGACCACAATATTTCGCCTTAGAACAGGCCACTTCAGACTGTTGGGTCACCTTTATCAATTAAGGATCTCATACACAGATGAGACATATTTGCATTAAAAATAAATATGTCCATGTGGATTCGGAACCCAGACTCCAGAACACATACTTCAGGACTGCCCAACATACAAAGAGCAGAGACAGCAGACCTGGCCAGAGGATACAGACTTGAGGCAAAAGCTATGGGGCAGCCGCTCTGACCTGGAGAAGACAGTGGACTTCGTCTTGATGACAGGTCTGATGGTAAGCATGACCACATGCTGAACGCAGAAGAAGAACCTTCGCCATCAATCACTTTGCATCCAGTTCAATACTGGTCATGTATAGAACACTGTGTTTTAGATTGTAGGTTCTCTACAATTTGGTTTGGAGACATTTCTGTGGACCAGACTACAGCTCTGTGAACAGTGAAGCTGGGACGGCTCTGCAGTACATGTTCTGGTGTCTGTTGTTGCGCCGTAGACGCAGGACATATAGCCGATAATGCCAAGTCAGTGGAAGTATGCTTCTCTTGTGCACTGTTCTCAGTCGAAATATCATGACGTGTTCATTTCAAATTGCTGATATTGTCTTGCTCAGGTCTATAGTTTCTGCTTAGTTTTCTTCACTGAAGTCACATAGATTGTTTTTATGCAGAGAATCTATGGGACTTGGTAACTGAGGCGACGCCAGTGCTCATATTGTAGATTTTGTTTGACTAGCATTGTGGGTTTGGTTGTTGCTGCAAAATCATCCTAAAGAATGACATGCAAATGTCTTCCTCTAACTGAAACTGATAGTTTGGTCCATTGCCCTCATGAAGTCTCCTTGAAAAATCTTTGCTTTTGGGGATTTAGGTGGGGTTCACGGAGATGCATTCCCCACTGGTCACAAGCACTCAAGAGGCAGGCCTTGATCTTTCATTCTGCGGGCTAAGTTTTTGCTGCGACTGTCATGTCCTGCATACTATGTCTTCACAATTCTCCCTAGCATCGAGTTTTCAGAGTCCCCAGGTGTTTTCTTGACCCTGCTTCCAATATCTCAATATTAGGACATGTTCTGGCTGTGGGTGCAATGTCAGTTTGCAAGAAACTCTCACTGCAGCTGGGACATTAGGTAGGACTCGGATCCACTCAAGATAGAGATGTTCCTCCACACCAATCAGGATCCTTGATGAGTGTGTCGAGATTAGGCAAGAAATTGTGGTAGACAAGAAAAGAGAAAGAAGGAGAACCTGGAGGTATCCTACCAAACACTCATTCACTCTCTCATAGCAAGCTTTGTTTGAAACAGGGATACCTCATGAAGGTGTTGCTATGAGCGCGTTTGTGCATGATGCCTTTAATGCAAGAAGCTTAGTATCAGTCGGACAGTAACTTCTGCAGCAATCAGCTGCACCTGAACTGTGAGAGGCTGTTATGGACAGCTTCACTAAGTCTTTGACTGTAAGCAGGAAGTCGAGCTCAGACCCTACATGTTCCGTCCATCCCCCTACCAAATAGTAAAACTATGTAAAATAAAATATTAATAAACAAAGGAACAAGAACATTTTACTACATTACTATCCAATGGGGACTTTTATCAGGGGAAACAAATATAAACAAAAATTTAAAAGAAATAAAAAGATGCAATCATGTATGTTTAGTTGACTCCATCTCCGTGCATCAGAAATGACATTTAAAAAAGCACTTTTTCATTTCTACTGCATGGAGATGGAGGGGTGAGACCATCTCTGTGCATTTGTAATAGTTAAATAATTGTGTTTTTATTTCTTGTTTACATATGTTTCTTGATAAACATTAGTTTTACTATTTCATAGTCAGATTTTCTAGTAAAAATAAGTAAATTAACATAGTATTTATGGACATACTTTCTATATTCCTATTTTATTTAGTTACTATAATGTGAATGATGTACATATGCATTTTTTTTTTACATTCAGCCAGAGTAAACCTACTGAGGATTACATGAATTTCATTATAAAAACTGATTTGTCAAAATCTCTGACTGGGAAAGACAAAAGCACATTCTACCTTAAGATTAATCAATCACGTGCCACGAAGAGTGGCAAAGGCAATTATGTTACGTTTTTTCTCACAACTCTTGTGCTGTTCACATAAGTTCACATTGTAATGTTCTCTCATGCCATGATAACAACCAATATATCCATTTTTCTTTGCTTTCCCCTTCTTCTCTTCTCTCCCTGAGCTTGATCTTTCTGATGGCTATTAAAAGTTTTGCTTGCCTCATCATATGCCCTTTAAATCTTTCTCATTATCTACTTCTTCTTCGTTCGTTCTCAAACTCCTGCTGATTAGCAGGATGTAGTCCGGAGAATGGAATGAATTGTGTCATGGTTTACAAAATTGCTGTGATATCTGCGCCTTTCAGTCTGACACATCCGACTTCAGCATGGCTTTGGGTCACTGACCCTATATGGGATGGGACAGCCAACTTCATCCCATAACCTCCTTAGTTGCCTTTTACGACATGCGTGGAAGGTAAACAGTGTTGCTATTCTTTGCTCTCCTTTCGAGCCCAGGCAACACATGGGAGCATTATCTACTAATTTTTGTCTGTTTACTACGGCATCTCATTAAATCTTCACATTCAATTAAGATCTGGTATTTAAATCAGAGATACCAAGCAGAGAGAGACACAACAGCAATCATAAGGCTATGTAAACCACAAACAATTGTAACCATGTGCATAAAATTCAAATTGTGTTACACATTTATTTTTATTCATCATAGGGGCCCTACACTGATACTGGTTTCTTTCTGTCTTTCCAGTCTACACTATTAGTGTTATGCTATAAGTATGAAAATGGTGGACGAGGTTAGCAAGATTAGTTCAAAACAAAACATCTTCCACAGAAAGTCTATAATTACTAACTTGTCTTACAGTAAAACAGATGTGCATTTAGGTAAAAAACTGTATCTATAAATTCCTTGCAAAGAACCAACATATGTACTATCTTTAAAAAAAAAAGTTGCAAGTTTGATGCCAGGGCCCAAAAGGGGAGCAAATAATAGCTGCATGAGTTGACTAATGAAATTATGGAGTGGTGGTGGCTGTTCTATCCCGTATATGGTAAAAGTGACCAAAAAGCCATACTGATGTCAGGCAGAAAGGCGCAGGTTTACACCAATGCTGTAAACCATGATGCAATGCAGTACATTCTGATAATCTGCAGAAGTTTAAGAATCACACAGAAAAAAAAAAGACTTAAAAATTGCGGACAATGAATTAAGACTTCTGTTATAGCATTCCCATATAAAGTGGACATGTTTTGAATATAGAGGCTGACTATAATAAACAGCACTTTAAAAATGAAAAGCTAAGAGAAGAAGAAAAAATGAGAAAAAAAGAGACAGACCCAGAACTATTTAACATTAAACACGTCAACAAATGTACCTGATAGAGAGTAATCATTTCTACGACTTTCACTGTCTCGTATCAAGAATGCTCCATGTTCATTCTCAGGAGACAAAAGTTTCTTTTCTGCTTCCACTCTTTTAATTTTTCCAAAATACCATCTGCAAAAAAAACATTTATGTGCCACTGCATTGTTGATATTGAGTCATTACGTTATATGCATATCATCATTGTTGTTTCCCTGCCTTGCCAGGTTATCAAACTAATATTTTCTCATGTTGTTGCCCTTCTGTCTCTGTTGCCTTCAATCTTGCCTGTTGTGACTGTTCTCCAAACCTCCCTGTCTCATGAAGTAGCAAAAAAATGAAGATTATCTTTTTTCTAATATTATTGATTAAGGTCCGTTTCACATTTGACTCTTTCAACACTTCCACGTTAGTTTTTCTGGCAGTCTATGGTATTCTCAGCATTCTTCTGTAGAACCACATCTCTATTGCCTCTAATTTCCCACTTTTCTGTTTGTTTATTATCCAAGACATGCATCCATGTTAGTATATGAGTTATATAGCACTGAAGGACTCTCTTTTTCACCTCTAATGATAAAGTCATATCACACAATATATTTTTCTTTTTTTTCTGAATGTTGTTTTTGCCTGCCCTAGTCTGCTTCTTATTTCTGTTGTCTCATGAAGTGGCCAAAAAATGAAGATTGTCTTTTTTCGAATATTATTGATTAAAGTAGTACTGATGGAAGACCATCTGCTGTAATCACTGTACCTGCATATAACTTAATAGAAAAACAATTATATTGTCGCCTATTGATAATATAAGATACATGAACCATGACCTTCTACAGTATAAGACCTACTGTCACAAGTATAATAATGTTCATAGAGACCATTAAAATCATGGTAAGTCAAATGAGTCATAACCGCAGAAGGTCATTGGCACAAATAAAACGGAGACAACGCATTTCCATTCTCTAGACTACATCCTGCTGGAAATCTAGTAGGACCATGGTCCTGCTACAAGGAAGATCCAGCGGGAGTTTGAGAATGAATGCTGAAGAAGAAGAAATGAGTCACTAAGAAGGCTGGATTTCCAATTAGCCAGTAGGCCTTATATTGTAGACTGTCATGCACGAACATAACTCATTAATAATTGGTACATACTCTGTCAGTATGAAGATTAATATTTATAATACTGCAGTCTGCTTCTGAGGTACAAAATGGAAGCCATGATAGTGAGACTGACCAGTCATACTTGTAAGAGATGATTAAGGTTATTGTTGTGGTAGAACTTTGACTGTCCTATCCCACATAGATTCAAAGTGACCTAGAAATCATGCTGAATGTCAGATGGAAAGGTTCAGATATTACAGCTCAGCTGTAAACCATGATACAAAACACTGCATTCTCTGAACACACTACTAATCTGCAGGAGATTGAGAACAAAAACAGATGAACAGTAGTAAATCAAAAATGATGGTAATTATCAAACAAACCCAATGTATAAATCTCAGCATAAAGACTTCTGAACAAGTGTATGTTGAGTTTTGTTTGGGGGGTCGCATAGCACATTGGTTAGCACACTGGCTTTGCATATGAGTATCCTGGGTTCATTCCCCAGTTCAGGCAAAATATAAGATTGCAGCGGTTCCCTGGTCAACCCAGCCTTAATTGGGTACCGGATTATTAATCTGAAAATTAAAGACTGCAAGAGAGAGGAGATAGCTACTGCCCTCATATAGCAGAGCCATTGAAAAGTGAGATCACTACCATCTCACACCTCTACGGCATTAATAAATGCTATGGGTTAACTTTACATAGAGTTTGGACACAGCAGCCCAGCTGAGAAAGCTTACAACATGTGAGATGAAATGCCTGAGAAAAAGTCACAAGAGTGACCAAACTAGTCAAAATTAGAAATCAGAAGAATTGGTATAAGACCATGCATAAAATATACAGAGAAACAACAAATAAAATGGTTTGGACATCGGATTAGAAAGCACCATAACCAACTTCACTTTTTTACACTTTCACAAAAACAAAGAGCAGTGTAAATAAAATGTCTTAACCTTTAGCATGTGGCTGTAGAGTGCATTTGACAACAGTTTACACTATTTACAATGTATGGGAATGAACAGCAGAATACTCTACAGAAAAGGGTAGCAGCTCTCAGCTTCCTCGATGACGGTTACCCAAGTGACCTATGGATCAAAGTGTATACGATGTATCAGCGCAGAATGCAGCAAGAAATTGAGGAAGTAGTTCATAAGTGAAATATTCTGATGGCACCACTTATACCACATGTATACCAACGGGGAATTACTGCAACAACTATGACTCTGAAGTCAAAATTATGCATGCATCTGTAGAGAAACTTTTGGAGTCGGAAAGGATCTCACACCCTATTGTAATACGTACAGATGCAAGATCAGTACTAGAGGCACTAAAGTCCAATAAACTACCAGCTAAAAGTGGTAGTTATGGACAATACATCCATAGTGCAAAATCAGTGTGAAATTATTCTGCAATAGATTCCCTCCTAAAGTGGAATAGCAGGAAATGAGAGATCTGACTGGCCAAGAAGTGTTCTAAACATGCAATTACCTGATCTGGCCTCAATGGGGACAAATTATGAATAGACCAGACCAAGTTATTCTGTGACTAATAACAGGACACAACCAACCCGCAGCCACATGTATACAACAAAGTTCAAGATTGGCAACATGGCCATGTGTACAGACACCTCAGAATATTCTTCAGGAATGACAGAAATATAAAAAGCGGAATCAAATACACGGGCCCAGAGAAACAACAGTGAAAGGAAAAATATGTGGACCTCTGTACGAGTTACAAAACTGCACAGTTTGTAGAAGAGACAAAACTTCAGATATAGGCATATTTCAGGCAAATGAAAGAAGAAAATAGACTAATGAAAAATCAAACAACAAAAATTTACCAATCTATGAATATTTAAAACAGTAAAAAGTAGTATTCTGATTTTACTAAACAAGAAAAGTGTTTGCCAAATAGTTGAGTAAAGACCATTAAATAAAGGAAGTTCTACGTTGTGTTGTGGTCAAATCATTTGTTGTGTGTTCACAAGGTTGTAGATTCTTCTTCTGCGATCAGTTTCCTATGCTCACAAGTCTATACAGGAAGGTGGGCCGCTTCCACGAATTCAGTCATCAGTAGGAGGTCCTCACGGTTGCCCCACAGTTTTACCTTCAGAAGGTTGTAGATTCAAAACTTATTTTGACAAGATGTCACAAGCTGCATTTGAACCCAAACAACCTCTTGAGCACAAGGTAAACAGCTGAAATACCAAGCTAGAGAGATCAGATCTTGTCACTAATTATTGTGTCTCGAAAAAAGAACTTTTACCACTTCAGACATTACACGGGGTACAACTTTTAAACACAGACTTTCTTGTGTTCGAGAGTACAGTATCGTCAAATTTCACATTTAAATCATGCCAAATGTATGAGAAATAAATTGTGTAAATGATGTCATATAATTGATTGTAAAAACCCTAATTTTTTTTATATGAGATGTGTGGTGACAAGTAGACTTTTAATCTATATCACAAATAAGTGAAAATTGAAACTAATGAAAGCAATTTAATGAAAAAATTCATAGGGTCTACACCATTTTCAGTTTACACATAAAATTTCATTTCTTCTTCTTCTTCAGCGTACATTCTCAAACTCCTGCTGAATTCTCTTGTAGCAGGACATGTCCTACTAGATTTCCAGCAGAATGTAGTCCAGAGAATGGAAATGCGTTGTGTCGCTGTTTTATTTGCGCCAATGGCCCGACACATCCGTCTTCGGCAGCAAAATTTCATTTAAATGCATTATATAGGCTATTTGCTGAGATACATGACTTTAAAGTTGGTCATTGCTGGTGAAATATGTTATTATCTACTATAGACTCAGACAATTAGTAATAGTAAAAATTTTACTATTACTATAATAAATAGTAGTGTCACGTACTGTAGACAACAAATAATGATTACAAACTTACGCTTCTGATTCTAGACTTTTCAATTTTGCAACATAGTTTGAAGGAATGTAGCCTTCCTTTTTAGTTGTCTTTGATCTTGCATACCACCAGTCTCCTTGTGTATCGTTGATTATTTCCAAAAATTCTCCCTTTCTAAATGAAAGGTCTTCGTCTGTACGAGCATCATAGTCATATAAAGCTACAAACACTTTCAGCGGCCCAAGATTCGAGACTTCAATACTTGTGTCTATTTTATGCTGTGGCGACTGGTTTAACGGAGAAGTACTTCCAATACTTCCATGTGAATTATTTGTGTTTGACGCTGAAGATATTGCCGTCTTGACGGGGATTCCATTCTCTCTTTCAACAGTAGATCGGTGTGAGGGTGAGGCATCAACAGCACTACTATGAACTGGTTCTGTATGGGATCCCCCGAAGCAATTACCCATCTTTAGTATGTCATGAATGATGATGACATACAAATTCCTTAGACATTCAAATAATCCGTCTAGTTCAAATTACCCAATAATCACTACTTGGGTGTTTTCATTCTTGTGAAGTAGGACTATTACTATTCACTGTTTTGACGGTGTCTGTCAGACATTTTGTCTGTTATTATAAGTAACATTGTGGATATTCATGTTCAGAGTTAATTCGCAAGAGTTTAAACATTACTATTTCGCTATAAGAAATATTATAATAGGATTTGTAATAACAATTTAAAATATTAAAAAATATATTATCTTCAAACAACTTCAAGACTATCAATATTAGAATTATTTTCTTCAGCTCCGATGACAGTTCGTGAAATGTCTACACTTCACGTATATCTCAAGCAACAAGATCTTCTATTGGCTACAGAGCACCGAAATAATGAGGGGCTGCAAATGGCGTCCAATGAATGAAAGCCTATGTGAGTTAATCATAGAAGAGAAACAACTTTTACTTCCGGTAGGTCACAAAATAGCGCGCAACTTTGCTGATCGGCAAATTATAAATAACTGATAATAAATATATTCCCGTTACAATTGTGTGCTGTAATTCTGTTCATCTCACAATGATGAAGCTCAGCAATGGCATTTTGTTAGATATTCTTAATGGTGCCACACCAGACAAGCCAGTTTTTCAAGTAATTAGTGCAAAAAAAATTGAGTCGAAGAATACGGCTGATCGTTACAGGCTTTTGTTATCTGATGGTGAATATCTCTGTTCTCAAGTTATGCTTGCAGCACAGTTAAATAAAGTAATGGCTAACAACGGTGTTACCAACAACTCTGTGATTGAAGCTACGAAATATATGTGCAACAAATTGGCGGACGAAAAGCGGGTTATAATTCTTTTGGATTTGACAGTTCTTGCAAAAGGTAAATAAACTGAATGTACTTTTGTTGTTTGTAAATTGTAAAGTTTGTTGTCTGAGTTACAATAATGATTATTGAATAATCAAAATCAAACCCATATATTATTGCCATATATGATAACAACATGATAATCTAGGCATTATTAGGACAAAATTTTTAAAATGGGGTTACATCATTATAAATACCACAGTTAGATAGGCCTTGAAAATTGCAATCCAACGATACCTCAACCAAGTCTCTACGTCAATTCTGAAAAAAGTTACGAATTTTTTCGAATTAATTTTTGCCTCATGATTGATTACATTGAACATATAAGGAAATATGAAATGACAGTTGTCAAAAAGTTGCAGCCCTGCCTTAAAATCGAGCCACTAATTTATGAATATCAAAGTTACGTGCATTAAAAAATATGGTAAAATTTCCGTTCCAGTGTACAGTGGGCTATAAATAGCACACTGTTTTCATTTTTTTATTCAGGTGACGTCACGGAGTTCCACTAGAAAACCTAACATCCAATAAAAACTCGCGTACAGTGACGTCACAGACCCCGCCACCGTCTTGTGCGTGGCAGACATTTTTTGCTGCATTTCACGTTCAAGTAACTGTTGTAACCTTTGGCCTAGATTCATGGGGTTTCCTAACCTTTGACGGAAGTCGGTTGTGGAATGTGATCTCGAGGTGAAGTGTTGGGCGGGTAGTTGGGTAAGATGGAGGTTAGGTGAAAAAAAGGGGGGGGCGAAGCCCACCCCCTTATATTACATTCAGCAAAATAATTCATTTCCTTCACAATTAGAAAAAAATAACCCCAAAAAAAAAAAAATTCCTTCCGGGAGAGGGGGTGCTACATCAGCAAATACTACTTCCGGAAAAGGGAGACATTTTGAAAATAGCCCGCGTGTTCATTAGAAGAATACTGTAGTGCACGACAAACGATCTGACATATTCCATAAATTTACGTACTGGTGAAATAAGTGCATATTTGGTGCCCGTTTATGCTATCATTATCAATACACATTGATAAAGACTGATAGCAGAATTGACGGATTCAATGGTTACAACGTATTTGGCAGGAGTCGGCAGATATTTTCTTGGAGTTCTTGTGTGAAATAAAGTATGGATTTATCAGCCACGATGAATGAGGTACGTATTTAATCTAATTAACAATGTTTATATTTTGGACTAAAAGACTATGGATTTTGCCGTATTCCGCGCAAAATGAATGAAATGGTTGGCTCTACCATTCACAAAGCCACGTCGCGCGCAAAAACTCTCCTTTTTGCTTCCGCGGTGTGGCGTCACGGCATCCATTAATTTCATTGGCAGTGCGCGGAAATCCATGACGTCTGGTAGTCCGGAATATAAACATTGCGCTATTTATAGCACAGTTGTTACTTGAACAAGAAATTTACAATTTTTTTAAAGATTTTGTCGATTCGATGGCGGATCGGATTCGTTTAACTAGTGGAAATCAGTGGCGCGCCTAATAAGAAATGTAAACAGTGTGAAATGTGTAAAATGAAACACTTACCTTATTCGCCGTTGCCAGGCGGATAAACTTCCTTGATAGCGCTCAGGAAATCCATGAATATATGTGGCGATTTTTTTTTTTTTTTTCGCCACATATATTCACACAGGTATGCTAGAAATTGCCCCTTGCACCGCCTGCCCTGGTTTCTCATTTGTCTCTTAATGAGACCACACAATCCCTCAATTGTATTGGTGTGGGCCCCAGTCTCTGGATTTTTGAACGAAACGCTGTGGTTAACCGTCATGTGGACGTAACCTTCGTCGTTTAGGCAGGCGTATGCCATCCAGCAATCCGAGATGATTGTTGTCCCCAGCAAGACGTATTCCTTTATAATGCTTAATAGCACATCTTTAGTCCTTTCCTGTACCACCTTTAGGACGCATTTATTTGTCCCCCTCTCGACTAGGCCAAAAACCCAGGTCCCTTGCACCCTTTTTCCTCGATGGTATTTCCTTTTGCCGAACATAGATTCGTCTATCTCGACAATGGAACCTACTCCTCCAACCTTCACATTTTCATTAGCACACATTTCGATGCATATTTCCCTGCAGAAACTCTTCCAATCAACTACTGCTTTGACTCCAACCTTCACTTCTCGCTTTATGAAGCCGCTTCTCGCTTGCATGACCCACAGATATGTAAGAAGAAGGATGTCGCCTATACTCAAATGGCTCTCTCCAAACCATGAATTATTTCTAACACTCCAACATATTTTATGGCGATTACTGCCAAATCGTCGGCACATCCACATAAAACCATCTGGTTTCTGGGCTTGTTTTATCAATTTCATAAATTCACCACCATTAGGACACACATAATAGTTACAAATTAAACCTTGGTTCATGCACCAGTCCAATACACATTTATATCCACTCGAGCGTAAATGAATAAAGATGGTTAAATCGAAATTTTCCATCTTTTTGACAACGAAGGAATATTCTGACTACTGATGTGGAATATTTTCACAAAATGACCACAAACAACGCGCGCGTAAAAATGACCAATGCCTTTGCACATGCGTCACGTACGATAAAAAGTACGCAAAAAAGTACGGCACGATACAAAACGCGCGAAAATGTATTGTTCCCAGCATCACAAAAACAGTGAATGCACAAACGCGCAAAAATGTATTGTTCGCGGCATCCACAAAAAAGTGAATTTTAAAAATAAAACATTGGAAATAAAAAAAATATTCAAAAACCAACCATAAATTTTATTCCTTCTCTTTTTCTCCTTTCCCCCTTTTTCTCCTTTTTTGCACAAATGAATGAGAAAAATTAAACAGTTGTCTTTTTTAAGAAATAAGGTTGCGTCGATATGCCTGAAGACAATTGCTGTGGTCAGTGTTTCACGTGATGCAAAAATCAATCATGGACGCTACCAAAACAGGGGAAAGTAATTTAAGCCACATTCACTTTCACGTCCCCTTACGATTTCCTAATGCCTACATTATCATTAAATGCCTTGCAGAGTGCTATAATTGTGTATGATTTAGTTTCGAATATAAGTAGTATTTAAAATTAATATTTATTTTAAATTAAATTAAAACAATTACATTAGAATTAGTATTCAGCCTGGGGTTAAGGATTAGGATCAGTTTCTAATGTTAATTCTAACCTCTTGTTAGAATTAAAGGGTGAAAGTACAGAATAGTTCTCTGCTGTGCTATAAATAGCACACTGTTGACAATTTTAACGATCCGACGTCATGGATTCCCATGTAACACCAATCAAAATAATGGCTGCCGTGACGTCACATCCAGACAATCACACAGTTCAACTCTAGACACAGACGAACTTATGCATAATCTGTTTGTTTTCCAATTTACACATTTTTTTACAATTTCCTATTATTTGTTGTGAGCGATCAGTATTTCTGTCCGCTATACACGGAGCGAGGTGCGCGCACACATTAGAAATATTATTTCTAATCCTAACCTTATTCTAAGTACTTACCCATAAGTTTTAAAATCACACAACAAAGTTCAGGTAACACCTCGACACTAGAGCAAAGGTCACAGTGGAGAACTATAATGTACTTCAGCCGAATTAAAGTAAATTATTATTATGTACAATAGCGGGAAGGTATAATTTAAGGGACATGCGCAGTGGTATACAATAGCAGATGAAATCGAACAATTATGGCTTCCGTGTTGCTACATGTGATCTTACTTTCGTTATAAATTCATATATAGAGAAGAAAGCGTGTGATGTCGAATGATATATTATTAATTGAAAACGCTTGCATTAGAGTTAGTGTTAAGGAGTAGAATAAGTGTTCAGTATTTAGAATTAGGGTAGATTATTATTATTATATAGAATAGCTGGAATATTCATGGAGTTCGTTTCTGTAATTAAAAACGTATGTCCCGCAGAGAATGCTGACTAAGGTGAGTGTTTGGTTTTATTCACATTGTTATAGTTTCACAACCCACCGGATAATTGATGTCTTAGGGAGATCTATGACGTCAGCTAGTTAAAAAAGTAAACATCATGCTATTTATAGCACAGCGGAGAACTATTCTTTACTTTCACCGAAATATCATAATCATATGATATTGGTTTTTATATTCAGCCAAAGATTAATAAATGGTAATGAAGATTGTCAATTATCATTTGCCATAGGGCTTGGTATGCTTTACTACATCTATTGTGTATTTCTTTACTGCTCTTGCCATCTGTTGTTATTTTGCTTCCTAGGTCAGGTATGTAAATTCTGTCACTTGTTTGTCTGTTGTTTCCAATCGGGCTATACATATATAACAATATATATATATTGGTATTTCTTTCTGCTCTTTTTATCTTCATTACTTCCATATTTTGTTTTGCAGCCTAAATGTCTGTCCTGTGTGTTGTAGTTATTTATTTATGTAGAGAAGGGTATACGATCTCAAGGTGGTCAAAGGAAGCGCTACAAGGACTCGTTAAAGGACTCATTGAAAGCCTTTGAAATAGACCACGATACATGGGAAGAACTTGCACAAAATAGATCTACATGGCGTTCTAAAATAAAAAAAGAGCGCATCATCTTGTGAAAAGAAGAGAAATTCAACAGCGGAGAGCAGCTAGAAAGTCACGGATAGACCAAGATCCGTCTACAGTCATTATTCCATGTCCAAACTGTCCAAGGACATTTACAGCTCGAATAGGGCTTATTAGCCATCTACGAACTCATAATCAAGGACATAACTAAAATTGAATTTTCAAAAGTGGATGTAACAAATGGTCATCATCACCTGTGATGGACGAACAACACACAGTTATTTATGCTGACCTGTGGATTTGGGTGTGACATATCTGTGATAATATAGGCATTAGCACTAAATTTTCAAATTGGGTTTATATCATTATAAACACCCCAGCTGGATAGGCCTTGAAATTTGCAATTCAACGACACCTCAACCAAGTATGTAGGTCGATTCTGTGGAAAGTTATGAATTTTTTGGTCGAAATTTAACGAAAAGATAATTACATGAGAACATATAATAAAATATGAACGGACTGATGATGAAAGTTGTGACCAAGAATTGAAGCCGAATTATGATCATAATACTCCACCATTTGAGCTAGTGTTTACAGTTGTGGATCATGTATTTTGCGGCTCTGAGGTTGGTTGCAAGAGAATTGCAATAGCAACTTCAAAATTAACATAAATTTAAAATCTGTGTCCACACATCAGATAGTTTATTACATCTGATTAGAATAAGCATATTTCCAGGTATTAACCTTTAGCACGCCATGGGCGAATATTTTCTCCAAACATTAACCAGATTTTTACTGCTACCAGACAATTTTTTCTGCATTTGCTATGACCATATTTCATAGTTGTCAACTAGTACGGATTTTGCAGATTTCGGGCACCAAAAAAAAACAACATTTATGTTGAATTTTGGTAATTATTACCAGTACCTGCATTTTCATAAGAATATACTTATAAATTGTAAAATAACAAACTTATGAAAAAATAAGTTGACAGCTATTTGATAACATGATGGTTAATGTCATGTGACCAGAATCTGCTAATCATAGTTAGCAGTAGATTCTGCTTCCGATGCAGGTACTAATGTATGAATATTGAACAAATGAAATTGTAGTTTTCAGGAGACATCTGTCCAGATCTAAACCCATCAGCAGCTTGTAATGGCTACATCTATAAGCGACGTACAATCATTATGGATTGGTACTCTGATAGTACGGAATTCTTGGTACATATGTTCATTTTTATTTTTAAAAATGTATAGTATCATGTTCGTTTCCTTAGACCCAATATATGCAGTGTTCATCTCTTTATTTAAATGTAATAAAATTATTTTAAAATTAAAAAAATAAAATAAAAAGATTTTTGCTTTTTGCAAACACCCATGTTTGTTTTTGCAAGAAAATGTCTTCACCACGTCCTCAAACCTCTCATATGACACATGCAGAAAATAAAATTACACTCATATTTGCAGTATGCAATTCTTTATTAAAATAAAGCTCTTACATCTTAGCAGAGGCGTCATTCGAAGGTTACATGAACACCTCCTTCAAGTTTGCGTCTCACCATGCATTTAGGAGCAAAGTGTGTTCTCAAGCTGAACAACCTTGTTCCATTTGTGCCTGGGCCCATCAGGTACTAAACCCTTTTCTTTCTGCAAGCATGTTTCCTGTATGGGAAAAACTCGACAGTAGAGTTGGCCCTGGCTACATCTTGGCCGAGCTCCTACAATTGGAGTCTGTCTGTAAGGAGCACCGGTAACTGGAATCTTGTCTGGAGCTAACAGAACTTTTAGTTCAGATTTCCTTGAAATGTTTTCCCTTTCTATTTGCACATGGTGCTGAGCTGTCCTCATTGTGCTTAGTATGTTATCTTTTTACTCTCACTATGCATCTGCCTATTTCATGTCAAAAGCATTGGCAGCCCCTCCAATGTTCGAGTCATACTGCCTTGCATCACTGTGTATTGACAGTGACGCTGTATGTGTTGTTGGCATGGAGATACCTGAGATTTTGCTTGTCTGTGCAGTAAAATCTTATTCCGCCTGCAGCCTTCATACTCACGGACACAAGAGTAACTGTGTTTGTTTCCATGGTGCACCACGAGGAGGTACTTTTAGGATCTTGGTTATCTGCTAATGTTGGGTCTGCACGAGAGCAGTGCGAGTCCCTTTCCACCCCAATGTGATAGTAAAAGATGCTTTACTTTAGCAGTTGCCACATAAGTGATGAATTCTTAATTTTTTATCTCTGAAGATAATACAGTCCTTACAGAGGTTTAGGCATGCACAGACGTTTTCATAATTTGGGAGAAAATATTTGAACGAATTAACTGTTTGTAGTGAGTTATTGAATGCATTGCTTTGTTAATATATTGTTTTATAAAGATTATTCAATCATTTTCAAAATTAACATTACATTTCTGGCCTTTTAGGTGAAGATGTTGGTGCAAGAATTGGTAATCCTGTTCAGATACACCCAAATCAGATTCCACCCTCTGCTACTGCGTCAAACAGTAATTCTGGTCAGACAATTGTGAATACTCCATCTGTTGCTGCATTGAAACCCCAGACCACCAGTCTCAACTCCATGAAACCAATATTACAGGTCACATATTTTTTTAATTTATTTTGTCATGTTTTGCTTGAAAACAACTATCAGCAAGACAAATAATTTATACAATTTTAAGTCCTACACAAAAATATTCTATGTGACGTAAATTGCAAAACGTCCTCACTGCCACTCTGTAACATGGTATGTAACCCAAGAAATGACATCAAAGCTGCAGATATTTATCAATAGATGTCTCTGTTGTTTATTTCATATTTGATGGCTGGAGTTTTAACTGTAGATATGGAGTCGAGCTGTGACACAGAGTGTTTTATGTTCCTCCATTTTTCTTCTGCATTTATTCTCAAACTTCTGCATATTAGCAGGATGTAGTCCTTTAGTAAAACTCAGTTGTTTCTCCGTTACAAACACAGTCGCACAATTTTCATGAAAACTGTAGCATTACTTGCTATGACAGATGTCGCAGGAATACTGCTTGTGTACTAAATTAATCTATGAAAATAATACTCACCTGGGAGACAGGTTATGAAGTTCTACTGAATGACGACTGACAAACTATCACTGTCGGATACTTATGTGACATAATATACACAACAAAAAGCAGAATATAATCATACAAATGACAATACACATGACATAATCAATGTTTTGAACCAATAGGCCTTTGTCAAGATATGCACATAATATAAAAAAAGACAGCGAGTAGATATGACTACAACACAACAAATGTGTCAGAGTGAAATATGAATGTGAGTTACAGGAAGCACACAAAGATGATAATATAGGTGGAACCGAAAAAACAAAAAGATGACGTAAATGATGGCACAAAATTAATAAAGACAAATGGCTTGAGGGTACCTAACTAAAAAATAAGACGATTTTCTTGAGCGTACCTAGATCTATTGTCGGTGGTGCAGGATCTGATGGCAGTGACCTGAACATCAAGGACACCACAGTGGCCATTGATGTGATTGGCCACAAGAGTTGGTGTTCTGTGTTTAATGGCATGAAGATGGTTACAGAACCGGTCGCTCAATCTTAAGCCAGTTTCTCCAATATATTTCTTGCCACAGCATTTACATATTTTTTTACATGTACATTACATTGCAGGATTCACATGTAAAAGCCTCATCACTGGAGAAAGTGTCCTTAGAAAATGAGATGAAGTGCAGAGAATGCTTTCAGGAAACGAGCGTCTCCTGAAGAACTTTGTCATCTCAGAGGATTCGTAGTTGAATCTATGGGCAATATTGCTTTAATTTTTGTACTTTGGCATGGGCAGAGATTGTAAAGAGTGAGCTGGCAAACATGACCGGAGTCTGAAGATTGTGATCACATATTTTGTACACTGAGAAACAGGTCCTTTAATCGAATTTTTGTATATGTGATCATTTCCAAAAAATGAGAACCATTTTTTGCAATGGAAGTCTATCAATGCAGACCCAAATTCGGGTGCTGAGATGTTATATCGAACCGATTCTTTTTTATGGATGTGAAGCATGGACTATAAACAAGAAAATTCAAAGTGAATTGGAGGCTACAGAAATGTGGTTTCTGAGAAGAATGATGAAAATACCATGGACAGCCAAGAAAACTAATGCAGAGGTTCTCATTGATGCTGGCGTAAAAAGATCAATCATATCAAACATTAGAGGCAGACAGTCAAGGTTTCTAGGGCATGTGCTGAGAAAAACACAGCTTGAACACTTAATAACCACAGGAAAGATCAAAGGGAGAAGAGATAGAGGTAGACAAAGAGAAAAGTTACAAGATGGGCTTGTATCGTGGCACGGTACAAGCTCACCAACCGAGCTTATTGACAACACAAGAGACAGAGAGTCGTGGAGAAACATGATCGCCTATGCCAGTCGGCATGGCGATTGATATGATCACTTTTCATGCTAGGATTTTGGAATAATTATAAGAAAAGTGGAGAACATAATTGATAAATAACAATTTTATAAATCATGAACTGAAATTGTAAGCTGCTACACTTTGTATTTACTTCTTTTCGATTGCAAGGCACATTGCATTATATGATGGTTGCTGGTGAGCCTTTCTGCCTGGTATCTCCGACATTAGCACTTGTGCAGAACTATGATCCTGCTCAATATAGATGATGGCCCGAGCAATCTTAGTTTCCAGCCTCTGTTGGCTGGACTAAATCCTACTTCAAGCAGTTGGCTTTAATGGGGACTTAAGATTTATTGAGATGAACTAGAGGCACATGTCCTGTGGTCCACTGATGATCATGCACATGCAGTTGTTTCTGTGGGTCTCACCAATGGCCCACTAGACAAATCACCGATGCAACAGAAAACCTTAGTAGATGACATGCTGTTATATTGAGGTTATGTTTGTATAGAAGCTTTATGGCAAGTCATTTGTACATTTATGCTTCTCATGCTATTACTTTGTTGTTGCAATGTATTTTATGCTTTTTTATTTTTGTATGTGTATGCACTCCTGTGATTGGGAGGGAGCCAGAGATATACTGGGGAGGAGAAAACTGACAGCACTGTATTTTCCTATGCCTGAGGCCCATCATAGGCACAGATACTCAGGCCATGACAATCCTTTTGACTTCAACATTTGGTTGCATGCCTTGAGCAATAGAAAAGTTCGTCATAACCAGTAGTCAATTGGTGGCGGGAATGGGCAAAGTGAACCCTATGTTGGCTGCAGTGCATAGGTTGAAACCTACGTTTCTAATGGTGTGATAGTTATTCTCTGGTGCAGGGTGGGCTGATAATCTAGACTTCCCAGCAATATAATGCTATTTTAAGGGCATGGGCTGCTGGATCAGCGACCAACTGATGAACATATGATAGTCAACATGATCATTTAAATTGAGTTTCACAAATATGTTCAGGTTAGCCGTCTTCAATGGTGAAGGTTTGTTTTGTCTGATCGTCCTTGTCCCAATAGCGCCTGAGCCCATCAGGTACTGAACCCTTTCTCTCTTCAAGTGTATTTCCGGTGTAGGAAAACCTGACAGTAGAGTTGGGCCAGGGCTAAATCGTTGTCCCTTTTGTGCCTGAGCCCATCGGGTACGGAACCCTTTCTCTTCGCGAGCATATTTCCGGTTTAGGAAGGCTCGACATAGAGTTGGATTAGGTCTTCTTGCTTTACCAGACGCCAATCAATGGGTCTGGATCTCTGCCTGTAAGGAACTAGATGCTCGTCTCGAGCTGACGGAGCTTGTAGTTCCCCTTTCCTAGAGACTTTTCACTTTCTATTTGCAGTTCGCGCTGCCCTCTAGCGCTGTTCTGCCCTTTCATTGTTTCGTTGTACTCAGTATGAAATTTATTTGTATCTCGCCATGCATCTACCTTTATGTGCATTTTACATTGGCCGCCCCTCCAATGTTCGGACTGGACTGACTAGCCTCACTGTATGTCGACAGTGTCGCTATATGTGGTGATGCTGGTGGTGTCGGAGATATTGTCTGTCTCTTGTGCAGTCAAATCTCTTTCCATCTGCTACCTCCACATTCTCGGACACGATCCCCAAAAGATTTGGCCAGAATCAGCTCGAGCTGCTGTATTTCTGTTTTAGGGTGCACCACGTGGAGTTACATTTGGGATCTTGGTTATCTGCTAACCCTGGGTCCGCCTAGAGCAATGCGTTCCCATTGCACCCCAATGGTGAAGGTGTTAATGAGAATGTTATAGTCAGAAGTCGCTTTAAACATTCTAGTTGTTAAAGCACAGCTAAAGTGATGCCTAAAAATTTGACAATGTGGGGAAAATAATGTCCCATTCATAATATTGTTATTCAGATATTTTATGGCTGTCTTCTACATAATTCCAAGAACTTTGTCTTTGAGGGCTGCTCACTATTTTGAAAAATTAATTGTAAAGGTTTAGTTATAAATTCTAATTGGATATCTGTTGCAGAAATTTAATAGCACTTGTAGCATGAATTAATGTTTAAAAAGTTGCCATTGTATAGTTTTAATATGATTTACCTTCATACTAAGTGAACATGCAATTGGTATCCCTGTGTGCATTACAGAATACATAACTGTTCATTTTTCAGTAATTTTCATGAAAATTGAGAATTGCCACATTGATTTGAGATATAAAACATGGTTGGGCAAAATATAGCTTATGGGCCAAATATCATGTTCTGACCCATCTTGATCATAAAGTACTATATGCACTAGACCTAGATCTCAGAAAACACTACTTGAAACTCCAAGACTTTTAAAAACAGCTTTTTGCTGTATAATATACGCTGCATTTTATTCAGTTATTTTATTTTGCACTCTTCATTAATTTATATATTCTTAACTCCACATTTCATTTTTAGAATCAAGGTGGCCAGAATAACTCATTAAAGGCAAGTGACAATCGCACAGCTCCTACAACCCCATCTAGAGTCCATACTATTGCCAGTCTCACTCCCTATCAGAATCGTTGGCGCATTCGTGCTAGAGTCACAATGAAGTCTAGCATCCGCAATTGGAGTAACTCCCGTGGAACGGGCCGTTTGTTTAATGTAAATCTCTTGGATGACAGCGGAGAGATTCGTTGTACTGGTTTCAATGACCAGGTAGACAAATACTACCCAATGCTGGAAATCAATAAAATTTTCTACTTTTCCAAGTGCACATTGAAAACAGCTGACAAGAGGTATTCTTCTCTGAACTGCGAATATGAAATGACCATGAACCCTGAGACAATCATTGAACCATGTAATGATGATGTGGACTTGCCAACAATGAATTTTGACTTTGTGAAGATTTCAGATTTGGAAAAATGCAAACCTAATGCAAATGTTGATGTCATTGGAATAATAAAGGTCTGTAATGATGTTGGAACAGTCATTGGAAAGCAGTCCCAGAAAGAAATTACCAAACGTGACCTTCAACTTGTGGATCAGTCAGGAGTTGCTGTAAATATGACCCTCTGGGGTGAGGATGCTGTGAAGTTTGAAGGACATGGCTATCCTGTAGTCGCAGTGAAAGGTGCAAGAGTATCTGATTTTGGTGGGCGTTCCTTGTCTGTACAAGTTAACAGTCAGCTGATGGTCAATCCTGATATAAGGGAAGCTAATATTCTGCGAGGTTGGTTTGAAAATGAAGGACGAGATCAATCTTTCAGTACATTCCAAAATGATGGAATCTCAGGCAGTGGACAAGCCACAAACTGGAAAACTTTCCTACAGGTAACTAGTTTCATTTTTCTCCTCATATTTGTATAATCGTAACATTTCTTGTTCTTTATTCCCATGTGGCATGCTTCACTTGGTCATCCTGTCTTGTTACTTTCATGTTACTTTCACACTCAATGCTCTGCCTATTTCAAATTTCAGACAAATGGCTTTCATTTGGACTTAAGAAATATGTTATATTCCTTATTTGTCCTTATCATTATAGAGTAAATTTTAGCTTATACTGATTACATTCATTCAGTGTTCCTGGGTTTGTGAGTAAAAGCATGAGCACCTGATTACATCGCATGTGCTGGTGCCACTCGACTTTGTTGAACTTTGACTGCTTTCTGTTTGGATGTCCTGCCTATATATAGACTGCCTTACATGGCTTGGGTGTTCAATTCTGCCGAAGACTGATGTGTCTGTCCATTGACGCAAATCGCAAATAAAACGGATTTCCATTCTCTGGACTACATCCTGCTGGAAATCTAGAATGGATCATAGTCCTGCTACTAGCGAGATCCAGCAGGAGTTTGAGAATGAACACTGAAGAAGAAGAGTGTTCAATCTAAACTTGACTGTCACCACATGAGCGGCCTGCTATTCGATTATGCCAAGGCTACAGCTTTCACTCCTGTATCCACTGGTAGGCAGTTGCAGCCACCTGTGTGGTGGATGTTTAGTGGGTCCTGTTGCCTCCTGTGTCAACAGTTGTGGATAGTATTATAGATATACTGACTAGGCCGGTTGCAGGTTGGTCTTAATGTTTGGTCATATTTTGTCTTGTCTAGATAGGAAATGGTTAAATGCAGCTCTTCTAGGTCTCAATCTTCCTTTCAATCTCTGTGTACATGTCATACCTGATTTTGAAGATGTTGCAAATTTTTACAAACTTGTATGTGGTTTAGTGTCTGTCATCTTGACATGGGTACAGATGGCTTGGTGCTTTGCTCCATTCTGTACAGTTGTCTTTTCTAAGCCCAAAGATGGTTCTCTGGTCTTTTAGAGTACATTGCATCTTTATGGTGGTCATGTTTCCATTTCTTTCTGAATGTTGTTTTTGTTTCATTTTAACTATTACGGGTGAAATATTCATTTTTGCTGCCTGCTTTGACCAGTTTGTATCATTGTCATGTATTCTGTAATGAGCTGGTATCTACTGTATGTTTATTTTGCAGATCACGTGCTTATTTTTTTAGCAGTGTTAAAATTTTCTGTGTTGAAGTATCTGTCTTGTTTCCTTAAGATGTTCTGTATTGCTGCCATTGAGTCTGTGAGTGCCCATTGTGCTGTGGTTTTATGTGATTAAGTGCATTCTCTATGGCTATCTGTTCAAGTTTTGTGGTCGGAGCAAAACTTTCCTTTAGAGACAAAGTTATAGGTGGAACTGATGTTTTGTGTATGTTTCAGCACCTCTACTTCTGGTGGCTTCCTTTGCCGATCCATCTGTGTAGAATTGGGTCAGAGTGAATACTGGTTAGAGTTCATCGATCATTTGTAGAATGTAGTTTAGAGGATAGGGGTAAGGATATGTTCTTGCTACAATTCCAGGTCATGTGTTTTTAAATCTAGTGCTCTTCTTCTCATTCGCAGTTTAACATGTCTACACAGCAAGTTTTCGTAATAAATGCTGCTGTATTTGAAAGCTCCTGAGTGCTCCCATACATCTTTCTGTGGATATCCATCTCTGTGGGCCAGTGGTCTTCTCTTAACTGGTTTAGTGTATTGCAGGATATGTTCAGCGGTCTGTGCTGCCCACAAGGGTACATAGGTGATGGACCAGTCTTAGTCTATTTAAGTGGCTGTTTAATCTGTTGTGTCCTGTTCTGAGGCAGAAGATAATAACATGCTCTGCTCTATCGAGATAGTGGTAATTGTCTTTTGGGTGATAGACTTTCCTGGTGGTTTTGATGAGGGTCCTCTTGTCTTTTTGTTCCTGTGTTGCTCCATCCTTTGCCAGTCTGTCTGCCTCTTCATTCCTGGTATGCCACAGTGGGATGGTATCCACTGTAGAATTACCATTCTTTAGATGCTCACTTCTCGCATGGCTTCCTTCAGGTCTTGCAGTTTATCGCTCTCAAGGGCTTGTATGACAGACATAGCATCAGTAAGAAATACCACCTGTTGACATTGGCTTGTTGTGTTTTTAATTGTAGTTGGAGCAAAATATTCCAGTTGGTGAACATGTGGATTCTTTTTCTTGATATTTTATGTACACGCCAGCGCCTCCATTCATCACCAAAATCTGGTGCTATTATCTATGGTATTCCATAGATATATATTCCATAGGTAGTGCACAGAATAGCTATGAACAGACAGAATTGGAAAGATCTGCCCTATGTGCTAACTTAGCGCAAAAGGAAATTGAATGAATTACGTTTTAACATATATTTTAATGTGTGTAGAATTGAAGGGTATCACACAGCTCATTTACTGTGTGGTTTAATATGATTACAAATATATCTACTTCTGTATTCATTCTCAAATTTTGACAGAGAATGGCAAATGTGCCGTTGTTGACAGCTTGACTGCGATATCTGCACTTTCTGCTTGGACACATCTGACTTCAGCAGCATTGCTGGTTTGGTTAATTTGGCCCTTTTTTTCTTCATATTTTGCTATATTTTGTTTACTTCATATTCTGTCATGAATTTTTTTTTCAACTTTGTTCCTTGTTTAGCTACATGTTGTGAAAATTATTTTCCTTTCCCATATCAAATAAAGAACAATCATTCAACTTTAATCAAAGAAAGTATTTCTCTTAGTGTTTTCAATTGTGAAAATTACTGGACATAGTAAAATGTAATATTTGGACATGGTAGGTCACAATGTATTTGTATTAGGAAGGCTGTCACAGGCTATGGAAGCTCACCTAAATTAAAGACATGCTGAAGATGGATTTGCTAGCAGCTATGTATATATGACAAAAATTAACCAGTAGTACAATATACCTTCATGTAGAAGCAACGGGGCAAAGAAGAAGTAGGTCACCCAAATAACTCGGCGCAGAACAGCCAACAGAGAAAAATTAATTTGTGGATAAACAATACACAAGTACTATCGCAATTTGCAACAAGTGGCTCAACATGGAAAGAAATGACTACTGCCCTATCTTTGGCCGAAAAGGAACTAACTAGCAGCATTCTTTATGCTTCCCAATCGAAAATCACATTTAATTAATGTTGGTTATTTGGGCGTGGAAAAAAAAGGTTTTTGCAAAATTACATGTATATCGCTGAAATGAAGAATATTCAGTGATTACAAGATCTGTCAGTTCTTAATAGAGTAGCAGCACCTACCCATTTTCTGCAATCTTTCGTGGCAAACTTTACACTGTTCATTTGCATTATGTCTCAAAATATGCACTGCTTCGCATGTGATTCTAACCAGGGAGCATGAATGTGTTGTCCTGCTAGTTTACTGCAAAGCTATTACATTTGTACCTTTAGGTCCAGCACATCAAATTTCAGCATGTAACTTTACATTAATGTTGGTATGCTGTTGTTGGCTATTTCCTTTAATCGTTAACATGTTAATTTGGAAAGCAAATGAATATTTGTATTATAGTTATCTTACAATCTGCTTATCTGTGATTATTTTGATAATTTCATATCAAATCAGTTGTCACAAAAAGGTAACTGAAAATAAATGTTACATATGTTGAAATGGTTTCACTACTTTCATAAATAATAACCACAGTGTCTGAGGATATCTGGCAAAAAACTCAAGCGTGTTGCAGTTACAAAGGTAAGAAGTGTTTTTAAAATAATGGGCCTTGCCCATTTAAAAATACTAAAATGAATTTCTACTATCATTAAAAGTAACTAGTGCATTATCCTCAGTGTTTTCTCTATTCCCACAGGTAAAGATGGAAAACTTGGGCCAAGGTGAAAAGGCAGACTATTTTACTGCTAAAGGTACAGTCATATTTGTTAAGAAGGACAATTGTATGTACCAGGCATGTCCAACTGCAGAATGTAACAAGAAGGTAGTAGATCAAGGAAATGGGTTGTACAGGTGTGAAAAGTGCAACCGTGAGTTTCCTAACTACAAGTGGAGAATGATCCTAAACATCAATATTGCAGACCACACAGACAACCAGTGGGTCACATGCTTCCAGGAATCTGCTGAGACTCTGTTGGGTATCAAGGCAGATGATTTGGGTACACTGCGACACGAGGATGAGGTTAAATTTGACCAGGTGATGCATGATGCCTTGTTCAAGCATTACAACTTCCGTTTACGGGCCAAAGTGGAGACTTACAATGAAGAAAGTAGATTGAAAACTGTGTGTGTTGGGGCTACACCTGTGGACTGGAAAGAGACTGGACACAGACTGTCTGATCTACTTTCCCAGATGGGATTCAACTGATGTAAACATTTCTGGCATCATTTTTCATGTCTCCTGATGACAGCAGTTGTGGGATAGATTCCCCATTGATTTACTGACAACACATACAAGTTTTAATGACTTGTGAATCAATCCATGTTTAAATATGCAAGATAAGGTTATCCATAAAGATTTGTATGGTGGTATCCATATATATTTTTTGATTCACTATTATCTGCATGCATGTACGTTGTTGCTATTATGCAGCAACGCTGCAATGATATTTTCACCTTCTGTCCCGGCACATTAATTTTCTGTCAATTATTATGTATTAGTTTTCTGTGGTATTTTTTCCATGTTTATTGCTGGATGAGATGATCACCTGAGCTGCATCTTGCAACATGTATGGCAGATTGCTATCTTTCTACATTTTCTCGCCATTAGTGAACTGGCATTATAAATGATTATTCATTTTATTCTGTCAAGAAAAATGACGACAATGCGGTGATGAAATGTTATTTTTGTTTTAATGTCATTTTTATGTTAAGCTTCTGAGTTAAAAGGTTGTCTAAAAATATTTTTCTTGTTTGGTGTCTAATACAAGGTTTAATTCTACAAAAATGTTTTTACATTAAGCTTCTGTAATTATTGCTAATGTGGACATCTTTATGAGAATACAGATATAAATTTTACAACATACAAATTTATGAGAAAATAAGTTGGCAGGTATGCATTTTTGTTGATTTCTACAGAAAGTGCTCCTTTATATCTCCATGTAAGTTAAAGTTTGAATGGCACACCTTTCCTCTCTCGCCATTTGTGTTTGTTGTCATCTATTAATATTGTGGGTCCTTAAAGCTCTGGCTTCTAGAGCTAATTAAAATTCAAGGTATTTTTTGCTAGTACACCCATCTGTAGTAGCCTCGGTGTTGGTGTACATTTGTAACAAAGGTGTAATTATTGTTACATGTATCATTGTGTATATATCCAAAATGTTTCTACCCTATGCCCAGTCTTCCTTCATCAAGTATTAAAACATCCCCAGTGCAAGTGATTTTCATATCAAATAAGGGTCATGTGCTACATATGCAAGTTCATCGCCTACCAAAGTTGGTTCTTTCCTAGAACGCGGGTGCTGGATGTCACACTTTTCAATATACCGACTTCGCGTTTTTAATTGTTTATTCCGGTTTCTAGTTTTTAACGTACCAGTTGCAACAACCTGTTGCCAACCAAAACATTAGGCCTAAGTCGCGACATTATTGTTGGCAAAATTTACAGCAAAATTTAAACATGACAAAACTGGTTAAGTTACCTGTAGTAAAATGGCATATAGACCTAAGATTAGGCCTATGTCGCGAGTGCAGCAAAACATTAGGCGTATGTGAATGTAACGAAAGCGGCAAAATGTAAATATTGAAAGAGTTGGTATATCATGTCTTGAGCATATCGAAAGACAGCAAGAAGTAAAATGTTTCGGTCAAATTCTACCCCTTCCTACCTCCCACAAAACTCGTATTTATTTACTCACATTCCACAGCCAGTAGTCATAATCATTATCTGCTACTACTCTTTTCCGATACCAGTTCACTCCCCTTACTTGACTTGTATTTCGCTACACATTTCATAAAAGTTGGGTTAAATTCGTTAAATTACTGGCACCCGCGTACTAGGAAAGAACCCCAAAGATATTTCTCGATGGTGAGTTGCAGAAAGACATACATTCTCATGGTGGCCAAAAGAAGCGCTACAAGGGCTCGTTAAAAGCCTCACTGAAAACCCTTTGAAAAATGGGAAGATGCTGCACGAAATAGTTACATGGTGCTCTATAATATTTTTTTAAAGGCAGCATGTTATGAAAAGCTGAGAAACTCAGCAGGTCAACATCGAAGAGTGGCTAGAAAAGGTCACTGGTAGAACAAAACCATCTACAGTGGTCATCCCAGGCCTGAACTGTCAAATGACATTTGCAGCCAGAAGAGGTATTATAAGTCATCTGCAAGCTCAATGTCAAGGGCATAAAATAGTCACTATTCTGATCACATTATTTCAGGGTTTCTCAAAATGAGTGAAAAATGTCCCTAGGAGTCAATATGGGGATATATAAGCTTTAGGGATCATTGAACACAGCAAATTGCAACAAAAAAATATATAAGTAGTTACTACTTTTTGTGTACAATAAGACGAGGTACAATTCTGTTGATATTTATTGAACTCTATCTGAAAACTGGTCTCAACTAACATCATTCAAACTGGTGGCATGCTTCTGTTCAAAAAATTCCACAAAAACTTAAATGTTACCTTTTTATGCTACAACACATCTATGGCCTTGGTTTGGAGGCATTGTTCTATAAAATGTATACAAAAGCTGGACAGAGTTTTCAGAAGTTTTCACACCATAAAAATATTGTAACCTCAGAAAACTAAAATATTATAATATATCAATTCTACTGACCATATCAGTAACTTGATAGACCAGATAGTACTTGAACTTTTATTGAGTCCTCCCATGTGTATTATGTCAATGTTTATTTAGAAACTTGTGTAATCTGACATTGCTGTCTGCCCATAATGACATGCAGTAAACATAAATAAAACTTTGTTGGTTTAACTTTTTCTTGTTTTATTATCATTTTCATATCTAGGATTCTTTAAGGCTATGTTTTTATGGTAAGACTTTCATAGTTACATTTGAGTCGATAGATGTTTGTACTTGTGTACTCTTTGTTATACCGGAAGATCTCAGTAACTGTGTACTGGTTCCCTTCTTTTTATGCTGATATGGATTTCTTTAATGAGTGGTCACCAGCCTCGAGGTGGGGACAGTAGATCTTGTACTGTCATCAGAGCTGTTTCAGATGGCCACAGTTATCTTGTGGTGTGGGTGGCATCTATAGCTTGTTCCAACTTCCTGGTTATAACATGGATTTACTAACCTGGCATTCACAGAAATGAAAGGACATATATACTTGTGTTGAATCACTTGTAGTTTGAATTTAGAATGATTATGGGAGACAAAGTGAAGTTGTTTAGTGGGCATCTGTTAACCTAGGATACCCAGATTAAAATTACGCAACTTTTCCTGGGACTGGATTTTTTTTTATACAATGTGCATTATTTTTGGTGTTTGGAAAACGTAATAACTTTTTGGTTATTATAGATTTCTAAATACTTTTTTGCACATGTAAATAAAGGAGTGGATAATGTATATTATCATATATTTTTTGTTGTTGTATGGGCGATATGACAGTTGTGAACAAGTTGTGAAGTTGAAAATTGGGGTGAAAATCTCAAAACAACAATTTTTAAAAACCTCGAAAATAATTTCTTCAAGTACTTAATACTGGAACAGTGTGTGACAACACTAGTAAAATCCTGCTAAGTACCTATTCCTGTGGTATATATGTTGTTTTCTAACCAAACTAATATAAAATGGACTGAACAAATCAATAAAGCATGGAAGAAATCACATACAATGTCCGTCTATAAAAGACTAGACCTGGCTGGACATATGACGTAATTATTTTCAATGCTGACCTGTAGCAATCCTGATACATATTTTTGTGTGTTATTCATTGAATAAACGAACAATCTTATAATATAACAACACACAAAAACAACAACTAAAACATGTAGATATTACTGGCCATGACTCTTCACATACCATGCCACACAGTCAAACATTTGACCTCGAAGCAATTTCAATCAAGCACAATCCTCATTATATACAATGTACTGGTCCCATATGAATTGACGAAATGTCTGATATATTGTCAGAATTTAATGTTTTAATACTACCCGGTATTTTATGATAATTGTAATTCTCAAGAAATCATCATTGTCGCAGCATAATCCAAAAACACATTAAAAAGACATGGCACTTTATTGAAGCCCTTACTTAAAGGTAAAGTCAAAGGGAGTCGAATAACAGGTAAGCAGACATACAAGTGGGAGAGTAAAATCACAAGATGGACAGTTTACAGTCTAGCAGAGTGTACCACCAAAACAAGAGACGAGATGTTGGATGTCTGTTGCAGCCAACGTTACGAGACGGCACCCGATTGTTATATAGGGAAATTTATTAGAAAAGAATATGCTATATAGGTATTCCACTATATATATTTTGAGATCTTTCACTAATATAACACTAAAGTCTGCATTTGTCTAAACAAATGGAAAAAATACGCCGTTACGGTTCTCAGTATTTATTTAGACACCAGCACAGCTCAATCTATCACAAACTTAAATTTCCATCTGAAAATAAAATGCACAAAAGCAGAATAGTTTAATTTTAACACAGTCTATAAACTAATTTCCATATTAACTTTTGGTCTGGACTAACAAAATATTTACGACAGAAATTCGCTATATACAGTATAAAGAATAAATATAATTGTAGATAAATATAATTTGAAAAATGTTATTAAATAGGAAAATGGGTGATCTATAGAGAGATTCCACTGTATTCTGTACCATAGTAAGATCTGCTAGACTTTGTGATTGTCTAATCTTGACCACTTGGTCTTATTTGTGTATTATTTTTAGACTTTTTATCATAGTCAAATCTGTCATATTTGAAAAGTCTAGATCTTTGTTCAGGTTCTTCATCATCCTGGTATTTTATACAGGACAAAATGGACCACATCTGGGTGAAGCTAGAGCGAATCCTTTTCATTAGAGATATAGGCTTGAAGGTCTGTTTCTCTTGCAGTGAATAAGAGGGATCATCTGTGTCTTCCCATTTCATCACCTGGAATAAACAGAATTGAAATACTTATTAATTGTTGTACAGTGGAATCTCTGTATGAGAAATTATTCTGGACAGATGCAATAAATATGTAATCGCTTTAATTTGCGCTATATATATATAATTTGCGCTTTATATATATATATATATATATATAAAGACACAAAAGGTAACATTATTGTAGCATTAATGAACACCTCAAAGAAGACCTAAAACAAATTGCAATGACACGCGAGACATGGAAATCTATGACATCCTCCCTATGTGCCATCTTTGGCCCTAGAGGAATAACTAACTGATACTTTCTTTAGAAGAAACTGCCGCCGAAGACGGATGTGTCGGGCCATTGGCGCATATAAAATGGCCACACAACGCATTTCCATTCTCTGGACTACATCCTGCTGGAAATCTAGTATCGCCATTGTCCTGCTACAAGAGATATCCAGCGGGAGTTTGAGAATGAACGCTGAAGAAGAAGAAGAAACTGAACAGCGTCAATGGACACTTGGCATTAAAAAGCCTTACACCTTATTGAAGAAATTCATTTTTCCTTGAGCTCTGAAGTTAGCGCAGAGGTCAGATCTATTCTGTGCAGTTCTTGAATAGTATGGATATTGATTGTTTTACTTTCTCTAAATATTGTTGAGTGTTTCTTTTGGTCTACCGCTCTGGCTCTTTTGTCTGTGGGTATCCAAAAAGAGATTGGTGGTGTATTCTATTGATGTCTGCGCGTAGGACATGCCCGATAAGGACCAACGGCGTTTTCTGATAACATCTGTGATGAAATTTTGATATTGAAGACATTACTTGAAGGTAAAGTCAAAGGGAAGCGAGCAAGAGGTAGGCAGAGATATAAGTGGGAGAGTAACATCTCAAGATGGACAGGTTACAGTCTAGCAGAGTTCACCGCCGAGACAGGGATGTTGGAGGTCTGTTGCAGAGACAGCACTTGATGATGAACACCAATTTTCAAACATGTACCAAAATTTTATTTCAAGGGGTGAGTTTCAACTTTGCCGTGAAAAAACTTTCCGATAATAAAATCATTTATTTTAACAATGAAATGATGTTCATTAAATTTGGTTTGGACTTTCATTCTTTACGATGAAGGCCTCCGTTTCAATAAGGTGTATGGCCTGTATCAGAGAACGCTATCTCCTTGACATGGATTCGATTATCCGTTGGACCTGTTGTTATGGATTTGCTGCCCTCATTGCACGAGACAACTGTCAGAGATTGGCAGGAGCCACGTCTTGCTGACGAAGTCATCTGTCGAATTCATCCCATAAGTGTTCTATGGGGTTCATGTCTGATGATATGGCTGGCCATGGAATGGTTTCGATGTTGTCAGCGAGGAACTTTTTGGTGCGTTGTGCCACATGAGGTCAATAGTTATTCTGCTGAAAAATCAACACTCGTACAGCCAAAATTGGGATGACGAACAATTTCAGCGACGTATCGTTCAGCATTCAGATATCCTTCAATTTGTACCAGGTCACTTCCCATGAAGTTGATCATCTTTCCCCTCCACCACAATGTTCTGGAGCCTCATCAATGCTGGTCTGGGAGTAGCTAGTATGTCTATTTGTGGAGCACAAAAAATGATTCATCACTAAATCAAACTCGTCTCCAGTCATTCCCAACGGCCCATCGAATGCTAGTTAGCCCACTGCAGTCCGTTCTGGCAATGTCGGTCTGTAAGAACAGGACCTCTGTAGGGTCTTCTATCCCAAATACCAGCGTGATGCAGCCGGTTCCTGACCGACCGTTTTATCTGAAATTCGACGAGCTCCTGGCATTGACTGGACTATGAAGGACGCAGATGCAAATCAATTCCTGAGATGACACAGTTCATGAAAAGGCCTTCAGCAGGAGTTGTTACTCTGGGTCTTCCACTGAGCCAGATTGTTGAAATTGCCTGCAAAGGCAACTAATGGTGCTTCTAACCACATTGATATAGTTGGAGATTTTGAAAAGTATTGTTATTAAAAAAAAACTGCCCTATAGAGGGTTTCCACTGTATTACTCTGTTCATTCTAAAATTTCTGCAGAATGCTTGCTTTAGGCCCAGACACATCCAACTTTAGCGTAACATTTTTTGGACCATGTATTGACTTCCCTCATTGATTCCCTACTCCTTGACCAAACTGCCCTGATGCAGCTAGTTATCCAGGATCATGACTTTCCACTTTACTTTTATCCGGTCTTGAAAGCATTTCTATTCTATCATCCAGTGACGAAGATTAAAAATGTGATGGTTAATGGTGTCATAGAGATGTGTACATAGCTGACATTCTGGAATGTGTTATGGTTGTATTCTGTTGATGTGGTTTTTTTTAAAGCTGTATATATTGTGTGCAAAATCTGAATATGGTAGTCTGGTCTTTCCTTCCCATGAGGTTGATATGACTAGTAGGTGTAGTATGGTCTTTGTAGCCCTCTTGCTAATAGTCAGTTATTAATTAAACCACTACATTAATATATAGTGGGAAGAATCCAGGCGCTGTTCAGTTTCTTCTTTTTCTTCTAAAGAAAGTATTAGTTATTCCTCTAGGGCCAAAGACGGCACATAGGGCGGATGTCGTAGATTTACACGTCTTGCATTTTATTGCAATTTGTGTTTTTTTTCATTGTTTTTGATACAGATGGTGAAGATTGAGATGTTCTCTTGCAATAATTCTACGTAAGGTTTCTCTTGGTCTTCCTCGTTTTCTCTTGCCCTTTAGTAACCACATCAAAGCTTGACAGGGAAATCTTTTGGTATCCATTTGCAGAGTGTCCAATGTAATTACAGCTATGCCTTCTAATATATGTGCATACTTATTCTTGTATTGCTTCTTGCCTGACAACTGTGTTTGATTTAAAGTCTGACCAATGGATATTCAGTAGTTGTCTAAGACATTCACTTTCGAAGGTGTTTAGTCTTTGTTCTAGGTTTGATGTTGCTTTCCAACTTTTGCATTCATATGTTAATGCTGGAATTATGCAGGAATTAAAGATTTTTAGTTTTGTGTCGTTTCTTAACGTTTTTGAATGTCAGATATTTGATAATTTATTGAATGAGTTTGCAGACAGTGCAATACGATTTAAAAAAATTATAATAATATTTCTGTTGATGAATCTCCTGTTGTTGATGCCAAGGAATGTAAAGTTGTTAACTTTTCAAGAGTGTTGTCGTTTAGTTTGATGTCCGTTGATTTGTTGGTACGGTCAAATATTTTTGTTTTGGATGTGTTGATTTCAAGCCCAAGTTGTGCAGAGAATAGCTGAAGGGGTTTTTTTGTGTGTGTTTTTTTCATCTTTATGAGTTGGGCTAAGTAGCGCTAGATCGTCGGTGAAGTAGAGATCTTCAAGACTTATTTTCTAGCCATTCAATAACACAATTTTTATCGGCTGTGAAATTTTGCATGACCCAATCCATTGTAATGATAAATGACATCTTGTCATCCTGCAGGCGTTTGTGACATGATACATCCTTGCTTCACTCCTGTATTTACTGGGAACCGTTCAGAATTGCCAGCTTCTGTTCTTGCACAGCATCGTGAGTTATCATAAAATGCTTATAATATTCACATATTTCGGTTGGAATCCATATATTTCAAGGATGTTCCAGAGTGAAGGTCTATGTATACTTCTTCTTCTGCGTTCGTTCTCAAACTCCTGCAGATTAGCAGAATGTAGTCCAGAGAACGGAATGCGTTGTGTCATGGTTTACAGCATTGCTGCGATATCTGCGCCTTTCGACCTGACACATCCGACTTCAGCATGGCTTTGTGTCACTGACCCTATATGGGATAGGACAGCCAACCCCATTCCATAACCTCCTTAGTCGCCTTTTACGACATGCGTGAAAGGTAAACAGTGTTGCTATTCTTTGCTCCCCTTTCGGGCCCCGGCAACACACGGGCGATGTATACTATCATAGGCCTTTTGAAAGTCAACAAAGTTTATTTTAAAAAATAGTTGTAGACTGAACAGGTTTACATATATTTTAGTAAAGCCATCGGGCACATTCTTCTTTTCTCAGCTCCCTGTGGAACATATGACTAACTGTCGCTCTCCTACAATTTCAATGGATGCATTAGCCACTTAATATTTATCTGCCTCAGGTCAACAATGACAGTAGTAATAGTGTTGAACCAGTGTTGCTGTTTTATGCTATTTTATTGCCAAATTCTTGTTTGTTAAATGGGGAATTAAAGCATCTCGCAGAGGCATAACCCCTTTAACCTAAGACCAGTCTATGTTGGCTATTTTAGGACATGTTGGCGTTATCTTTACTGGGACAGAATTAAATAACCATGCGGGCAATTATTGTGCCAGGCATCTGCGGTGAGCGTTCCTCAATTCCAGTGTCTGTAAAAGAGTAGAAAGACAATGTCCTGAAAAGAAAGCAAAATTTCTGAATAAGATCAAAGGTCATAAAAAGAGTACGTGGGAGTCTTGAGTTTGACTAAAGAAGATCCAGAGAAAGTATCATCTAATGACTTGAGGTCCTGTAAAGGTCTGGTGGAAGTCTTGAGAGGGAATATTTGCTCAGAGGGCATAGTGTTAGCAGAAGGAAACATGATAGTTTAGAGAGGAGATTACTAGAAGCTAAAACAAGACAAAAAATATGTACTGGACAGCTAACACAAACAGAACACTAATAATCCACTCGTATCATTTTATTGTGTCTGTTAGTTTGGTAAACTTAGAACCTTTTGTTCTGGCGATAAATTGTTTCATTAATTTTAGTTTTTGGTAAATCATTTTATGTAGGGTATGCAGGCTGTTATTATTTAGGTAGTAATCTTTTAGGTCTACTCTATGTTAATGTAATCTATGGCAAGTAAGAAATGTTCAATTGTATTTTCGTCTTCAATGTCTTCAAATACTGGTTCAAGTATTTTATGTAATTAGGTTCCCAGTGTTAATCATAATAATTTCCTGTTGGCACTGATTTTCAGCTCTTCTTTAATTTGACAAGTAATAGATGGTCCCATTGGCCAAATTTGAGAAAATTTCCCATTTTTAAAGGATACTGGCCAGGAAAAGGATTTTCCCTATTATAATTTTTGCTTTTTTTTAAAAAAACAAATATTCGATAATACTTTCCTATATTGTCTAGCTTCGGTTTGATTACAAATTGTGTGGCAGGTTCTTTTGTGGATATTAACTAATTTACAAACACTGTCTATTCTACTTATGTTAAATGTTTGAAACAGGTATTTAATAATACCAGTTGTTCTTTCACAATGTCTAAGTGGAAACTTTGTTATGATTTTTTAGTGATACCTGAAACTTCGAAACATGACATGTAACACCAGAAAATCACAACAAAACTGCTAATGTTTATCAATATTATCTGTGTGTTGCCCGGTCTAAAAAGGGAGAGTATAAAGAATAGCGAAACTGTTTCCTACCAAGCATGTCGTAAGAGGTGACTACGGATATTTTGAGCTGGAGTTGGCTGTCACATCCCAAATAGGATCAAAGTGACCCAAAAGCCATGATGAGGTCAGATGTGTCAGACCAAAAGGCACAAATATCGCAGCTAAGCTGTAAACTATGATACAATGCATTCCTATCTCCGGACTACATCCTGTTGATCTGAAGGAGTTTGAGAACAAAAGCAGAAGAAGCAAAATCAATATTTTTTAAAAAAGGGCTTAAAAGCCGTAGAAGATTGACTTTACTGTACTCGGTTTCCCATATGTACTCCCTCTCAACGAAGCGGCACGCCGCCTGCTGAGAGTACCGCTCATAGCACGTAACTCTGTAGCTTCCAGGGATAATCCACAGGGATCTCCAAAAAATCCACCTTATAAACAAGACGACACGAGTCGGATTCGAACCAGTGACCTCTTGAACACAAGGAGAACAGCTTAACCACTACGCCAGAAAGATCCCAGAAAAGAAAAAAAAATCAATATATACTCTATTGTACATTAGTTCATCAGAGTTAATATTAAAAGATGAGTTGTGGAAGAGAACATAACAGTATCCAGTTGATGCAGTGATAAAAAGTTGAAAATAAAGAAAGATAGGACACTAAGAAAAAAGTCTGACAACATACCAGACATGGGCTGGGTTGGAACCCACCGAGAAAGAGGAGAGATGGGAAAAAAAAAAAAAAAAAAATATTGGAGGAAGAGACCAAATCAGTTGGGACTTCATATGTAAATTTGAAGACAGTGCAGCACAGAATTCATTGGAGAGTGACAGTTACAGCCATACGTTCCACTGGGAACTGAATGAATAAAGAAAATTAATAATGCCATTATTATTGTTTTTATCACATTTGGCAGCCACACTTTCAGTTATTAATCAGATACATCACAATACAGTGGAATCCCTATATAATGCATCCTTTTGTAACATATTTCCATATATAACAACACTTCAAAATCTCCAGTTATATTTATTTTATATTGTTTGCGCTGTATATAGCGAATGTCAGTTATTACATAAATATTTTGTCGGTCCTGGCTAAGTTGTTATAACAGGATTCCACTGTATATGAAATTGTTGAGCAACACTGGCCTAGATTCAGCTTTCTACATTACATGTGACAAAAAGACAGTGCAACAAAGAATTACATAACAAAAAGACAGTGCGACCAAGAATTATATAACAAAAAGGCAGTGCGACTAATGATTAATGACAAAAGACAGTGTGACCAAGGATTATATAACAAAAAGGCAGTGCGACTAATGATTAATGACAAAAGACAGTGTGACCAAGGATTATTTGACAAAAAGACTCTGACCAAGGATTATATGACAAAAAGACAGTGCGACAGGATTATATGACAAAAAGACAGTGCGACCAAGAATTATATGACAAAAGACAGTGCGAAAAATGATTATATGACACAGAACAGCAGAAGTGGAATGAAGGTGGTGTGCCAGAGTTGGGGGTCAGTTTCAAGTGACGTCCACTAACTGAGCAAGAGGGGAGTTTGCTGTTGTCCTTCATGATTGCACAAGGCATAATGACTCCAAGTCTGCTTTGACAGATTTGGTCAAGAACATTATCAGACAACATTCATAGTACTTACCACACTAGGATTGTAGAATCTTGGAAAAGTTTCACCAGACTGCCTGTATGGTGGTAGTGTTCTCACTTGTGTCCTGCTAGATGGTCCGTGGTCATCAGCAGTCATCCAGTTATTATTGTTGCCATCAGCTGCATAATTTCTAGCACCCAATGAGGCATTGTTACTGAGACATGCACTGTTTGCTAGACTTTCATGTATATCGTTGTTGTTGTTTATATTTGTGCCTTGACCTTTGCTTGCTTCCTTGTCACAGTTGTTATTAGTATTCCTTCCATGACTGCTGCTGAATGTTGGGTTGTTGCCGCTGTCACTGTGCCATCTATCGTGCCAAGAGGCATATGTTGGCCGGGAGTTACTTTGGTAGCCCATCCAGTGCAAAGGTGGAAGTGGGGTGGGCGGGGGTACTTCTTGCTCTGATCTGTAATAAAATAGGAACTTTTTCTAGTTATCTCGTATAACTTATTAACTTTTAGCTGATTCCTCTTTCTTTTACTTAATTGTCAATTTTTATATTTAAGCTTGATTTTTCATTGAGATAGTAACATTATCATCTTTAAAAAGCTGCAAAATAACCACCATATGGGTTTGTGAATGGTTTGGCTCAGGCCATTAGGTCACAAACTTCAATAATAGCTGTATGTGCATATGAAGTTATTTTATTCTCCTGTAATATGCTGCCTATATCAACAATTGTGTCTCTTCTATAAACTTGACTGTATCTTGCAACCATAGAATTCTATCTGTAGTGCAGTTTCTCTGGGCCAATGTATTTGCCTGAAGGGCAAAAAGGGGAGGAAATAATAGCAAAACGGTTTACCTTACATTCATGTCATAGGAGGCGACTAGGGGGATTTTGTAATATAGTTGTCTGTCCCATCCCATATATGGTCAAAGTAACCCAGAAGCCTTGTTGAAGCCTAATATGTTACGGCAAAATAGCAAATATCATAGATAAGCTGTAAACCATGACACAATGCATTCCGTTCTCCTGACTATAATCTGCAGGAGTTTAAAAACAAACAAAGAAGAATTTACTGATTTAAAAGACATTTAAATTAAAAGACACTACATAAGTGGAATACAGCGGTGATTGTTCCCATTTGGAATAAAAAATGCAGTTAGAGGGACTGCACAAAGTATAGAGGCATATCGCTCTTAAGCCACATAGGAAAAGTCTTTAGCAAGATACTAGAGAGAAGGATGCGCGCATATATGTTAGAGGGACTGCACAAAGTATAGAGGCATATCGCTCTTAAGCCACATAGGAAAAGTCTTTAGCAAGATACTAGAGAGAAGGATGCGCGCATATATGTTAGAGGGACTGCACAAAGTATAGAGGCATATCGCTCTTAAGCCACATAGGAAAAGTCTTTAGCAAGATACTAGAGAGAAGGATGCGCGCATATATAGAACTACAGCTCAACAACACACATTACTCTTTCGGAAAAATAAAAGCTGTACAGACACAATCTTCGCCCTCAAACAACTTTCAGAAAGAGCAACAGAACATAAACAAGACTTATATTTGACTTTCGTGGATCAAGAGAAAGCTTTTAACAGAGTGGATAGAGCACAACTATGGATAACACTACAGACATACGGAGTCCCCCCAACATCTGATAAGTTTATGTCAGAGCAATACACCAATAGTCAATGTGCAGTAAGAACGAGCACAGGTACATCGGATAATTTCCAAATTCACTCGGGAGTGAGACAGGAATGTGTACTACTCCCCCCCCCCCCCCCCCCCATTGTTCATAACATACATACATTTGCAAAGACAACGGAAGAAAACAATTTGAAGGATAGCTTAAACGAATTGCTATTTGCAGACGACTAAGTACTAGTAGAATCATTAGAAGAGCAACTATAAAGAGAAATAGACAGATTACACCAAACATGCCAAACCTTTAACTGTGACAGATTAAGGATTTTATTAATGCTTTGACCTTGCACATTTTATATTCATGATCTGATGTCCGTCTCGGAGATACAAAATACTCCAGAAGTTGATGTACATATTAAAAGTCGTTCTTATATTGAGACAAGAAGTGCCTTTGTGATTATTTGATGTCAAAAAGAGTTCCACAGGTTTAGACCTGGCCGCAGCACCAGAGGTTCCCAGAAAGGATCTTATCTAAGACGCTTGACAAGCATCTTGTTTTATTGTCCTACTTATTTGTGACGCTGATCCAGATTGTTCTATTGTCACACTTATTTGTGACGCTGATGCAGATTGTTCTGTTATCACGCTAAAGTGACGACACTAGCATCGTCACTTCTGTCAACGAAGTGCAGATCCTTCATCTGTGTCACATAACATGAAGATACATATAGAGAAAACCGAAGTAATGAAGATGGAAGAACAGAAAGAAACACCACTAACATTTATATTGAAAACAACAGACTTAAACAAGTGGCACAATTCACATACCTAGGAAGCAATATGACAACAGTCGGCATGAACAACATAGAAATACACAATAGATGTAGTTAAGCATACCAAGTCCGAGGACAAATGACACCCAACTTCAGAAACAAAAATGTAGATTTAAACACCAAAATAATACTATTCAAAACAATTATTATACCAACGCTGCGTTACCAATGCCAAACATGGACAACGACAAAACAAGATAAACGTAAACTTGTGACAACTGAAATGGTGTGCTTGCGCTGAATCCTAGGAATATCGCTCAGAGACAGAGTAAGAAATGAAGACATTAGACAAAGAACCGGTACCACTCCAATCTTGGAATATATTAAGAGACACTAGATCAAATGGTTTACAGACTACCGCCAGACAGCATACCACAGCAAGCTATGCTACACAGATACAGTGAAGGAAGACCTAGAGGCCGATCACGATAACGATGGACCACTGAAATAAAAGAGGTGACAAACTCCGCAATATACTCAGCACACACGAGTGCCATCTCCAGAGAACTCTTCTACCCCTGGCGCTGAAAGGCAACAAAGGGTTTAGCGAATAGATAGAGAGACAGTGGAATTGCACTGCACCTTTCGGTTTGGCACATGCGACTTTGTAACTTAGACCTGTGGGATAGGACAGCCAACCCCACTCCCCAAAATGTGCTTGGTCGCCTCTTACAACATGCACGACAAGTTACAGTGTTGAAGTTCTTCGTTCTCCCATCGTCATCACGTGTAGAGGTGGTAATATCATTAAATAAAACACAAAATATGTGTAAAGATTGGTATTTTTTTTAAATATATGGATACTTACCTTGTCATTGGTGTCGTCTGCATACATGGTTTCGACATGTTCTGCTGATTGTATACGTGTTCTCTTGCTAAGACAGAAATTGGCCAGTCTACTATGGTATTATCTTCATGAGTTGGCTGATTGTAACAGACATTTCCGTAGCCTTGTGCTACATTATTGATGTCAGGTTGGTTCATTTCTGAATGATTCACAGGAATTTGACTTTCTACCAAAGGACTTTCTCTTGATGAAGAATGTCTGCCTTGTTGAGGAGTGGTCCTTTGCTGGCTGTCTGGCCTGTGTCCATCTTTTGAAAGAGGTCTCTGGTTAATTTCAGGACTATTGCTGCTATCAGGGGCTCCGACTATTTCTTGTGGACTTTTAATTCTGTCTTCATCAGATGTGCAACCTAGTTGAGAAGTATGTCTGTGTATAATTATATTTCATAACATTTATGGTATATTATTAGTATTCCTTTTTTAGTATTTTACAGTGCATGAAATTATGGTTTCATAAAATAAGATGCATACCGTGATGGATGTGATTCTTCAGAATGAAGAACAGTGTGTGTTCAGTATTCGGCGTCTGTGCTATGTGGGTAGCGACGCAAGACAGCGGCAAAAAGGGCAAGCATGCGTTATCTTTTTGAACTTGGTAACCAGCGTGTAAATACGAGAACCAGTTGTCTCATATAGCTGTGGATTACTATACAAAGCAATATGGTTACAGATTTTCAGTTGAAGTTGTTAAAACACTGTAACGTATTAATTACAAACGCCGAAGTCGGAGCATTAGAGTAAATAAAAACGGCGAAAAAGGAATTTCCGTTCTCTGGAATATATCCTGCAGAAAATTTAGTAGGACCATTGTCCTGCTATAAAGGAGACCTGGTGGAGAGAAATAGATGAGGTTTGAGAACGAACGCACACAAATAAATTTGACAATATACGGAAAATTAAATAGATGCATGCATGGGTTACCGAGGCGGAAGCGCCAAATGCTAGATCCATGGGATTAACAACAGAAGTGAAAATATATGTAAAAAGCGGGAATAGATTACCCGTGGCGCCAAAATTCTTAGTATGGGCGATGAAATTGTGTATTCAAATTAATGGTTCATTCAAATACATTGCACTTCTTATTTTTTTTTTCAAATCTGTTCATATTTTATCAAGCCTGTAGATTGGGGGTAAACCCACTTAGGATACCAGAACATAACATTTAGTACTAGGAACCTTGTCAAAAGTTGTGTTACCCCCACCACCCTTCCGTAACGATTTTCTGCACGAATGTCATCAACAAACGTAATAAAAAAGAGGGAATTGCAATGCAAATGGGCGAACGATCTTTCTTAAGGTACCATCTCCCCTTGCTGAAGACGTATTTACGGTCCAGTATTTTATGCAATACCTCTGTTAATCTATTTTGCTTCTCTCATAAAAAACATATAGTCTTCTCATTGTACAATTAAAGACTACAGACATTTTTAAAAACCTTCCCTTTCATACTTCCTTTTCCCCCAACCCATTTTATCAAAATGGTTTGACGAATCTGGTTTTTATATGTATATACTTTTACTTCGTATCAATGCCTACGCCATTTGGCATGACACTTGATTGATTGATTGATTGTAATAGTCGCCCGTGTGTTGCTTGGGTCCGAAAGGGGAGCAAAGAATAGCAGCACTGTTTACCTTCCACGCATGTCGTAAAAGGGGACTAAGGAGGTTATGGGATCGAGTTGGCTGTCCCATCCCATATAGGGTCAGTGACCCAAAGCCATGTTGAAGTCGGATGTGTCAGGCCGAAAGGCGCAGATATCGCAGCAAAGCTGTAAACCCTGACACAACGCATTCCATTCTCCGGACTACATCCTGCTAATCTGCAGGAGTTTAAGAACGAACGCAGAAGAAGAAGATTGTAATAGTTAAGCCGTTCGCTTTTGTGCTCAAGAAGTCTTGGTTTGAATCCGCTCGTGACGTCTTGTTTATAAGTTGTTGTTTTTTTCTGGAGATTTTTTTTTCGGAGATACCTAGAAGCTTCTTTTTTTAGAAGCTTCCGAGTTAAGTAAATGTGGTACTCTAGGCAGGCTGGATGCCGCTTGCCTGAGGAGGGGGGGGTGAAGTAGTCTTTATATACATATGTAACCCACACGTAAATATGAATCTCCAAGCAAAAACTATAGAAAATCCTTTTTTTTTTTAAATTGGACAAAATAGAAACAGTAGAAGACATCTCTATACAGCAACTTTCTAAGAAACTTCTTCGACCAAACTTCTAAAAGAAACGACCAAACTTCTAAAAGAAACGACCAAACTTCTAAAAGAAACGACCAAACTTCTAAAAAAAACGACCAAACTTCTAAAAGAAACGACCAAACTTCTAAGAAAATATAGTAATGATCTTCAGGATGTAGCTATTCTAAACATAACACATTGAAAACTAAACATAAGTTTAAAAAATAGAACTGTGATTTTCCCGCCTAATGTAACTATAATATACTGTTATTTCAAAATGTACTTTAATATACGTACTCTCTCCCCCTTCATACAGTGGCGTACTCTTTATTTTAAGAGAGCATGTGGAAATTTCCTTTATGCCGTGGTTCCATCCCAGTTCTATGACCATTTTGTTTCCCTAGCCCTTACCTATCCAAGGATTCTCCACAGGGAAGTGGAGGTTTCATTTTGGAGATTTCCTTCTTCTAGACAGCTTACCTACCAGGGTTAACGAGCACCATCTGCCCGGGGATTTTGAGGTAGAGTTCCCCTCTCCTAGGATAATTTTGTAGTTGCCAGGTATTCATTAATCTTCGTCTGTGGTTTATTTCTTGTGATCTAAGGCACCTCTCACTCAGGGAAGGTGATTTAAGAGCATTGCTCTCTCTTGTTCCAATATTCATAATCCCCCCTTGCCCTACCCAACCCTCTAACCCTACCTAAACCCTATCCCTCCCCCCGGGCACGTTCCTGGAGTGGTGTCAGTGACCCCACTCCAGCAACCTGAGCTTATAGTGGCTCATACTCGCTTTGATGCTGCCAGTCAAAGGACACATGGGGTATTTCAGTGGGGATATCAGCGCCGCCTGATATCCCACCCCGTCCTCGTGGTCAGCAACATGACCATTTGAGAACTACCAAATGTTGTCCTAACGTCTATGGGTTTGCATCGCTAGCTCTTTGACTCCAATGTTTATCGTGGTATCTGATCCTATTCTATTCTATTAACCAAAAAGTCGTAATTGGAATTGTTCTGTTTGGGTTGCAGGTGGTGAAGTTCACGTTTGCTTGAAAAAAAAATTGTGTTCCATACTTTAAGAATGCAATGAAATAATACAAGCGTGTAGGAACATTCTTTACCATTGTGTGGAGAAATCCACCGACATCTAGCTACTTGCAAGGACTAACTACATGATTTTAAATGTCACAGTAACAGGTGGTTGTAAATGGATGATCATATAATTGTATAAATTATGAGGACTACCATTTTTATTGTGTGGTAGTGAGAACCATCCGAAATTTAGCGCATCTTTTGGACCCTTCCGGTTGGGCGAGGCTGCAGGTCCATCTGGATGTTGCTGTGGAATGTTGGTTGGGTTCTCCATATTTAAATTATGGATTCCTTCTCCAGCTTGGCCTTGACACTCTTGCAGCCTGGATTGTTGGCCTCTTGGTGATCCTGTTAAAGAATTAGTGAGTGGTATATTATACTATCGAATGTTTATTATTACGTTGGGCAGTGCATTTAACTTATAACCGAACCAAAATTACTCATTTATTAAGACCAACCCCGTAAATAAAATGGGCGGGGGTTTTAGGTTTCAAATACCACCACTCCTTCCCCTTTTATATAGGAAAATGGACCCGGACATGAAAAAATTAACATTCAGTACCAGAAAAAATTTAATAAAGAGGAAAACACTCTTTCTACTGGTCTTCAATATAAAAAATTATCAAAAATCCCACAATTCTTCTTCTTCTGCGTTCGTTCTCAAACTCCTGCAGATTAGCATGATGTAGTCCGGAGAACGGAATGCGTTGTATCATGGTTTACAGCATTGCTGCGATATCTGCGCTTTTCGGCCTGAGACATCCGACTTTAGCATGGCTTTGGGTCACTTACCCTATATGGGATGGGACAGCCAACTCCATCCCATAACCTCCTTAGTCGCCATTTACGACATGCGTGGAAGGTAAATAGTGTTGCTATTCTTTGTTCCCATTTCGGGCCTCGGCAACACACGGGCGGCACAATGAAATGAAACACAGGTTCAATTAGCAGAAAAGAACAAATTCAAAAGAGCTGGCATGAAGACCAACAGCCTAAACATGACAAAAGACACACAAGTAAACTGCTGAACCGTACAAGGAATCTAAATGAAGACATAAAGAATTCACACTACAAGACTGTCATCGAAGAAGCGGGGAAATTCCACACAGGAAAATTGGCAGCAAACATTTTAGCTGACTTCTACAAGGAAGAAAGCACACCAACACACTCTCATACATGTATCAAAGAAGTCAAAAAAGAAATTAAAAGAAAACCGAAGAAACAAAATCCAGAGCCATGCATGAAAACACACTTTACCCATCGCTGCAACTAAATGGTGTCATGGGAAACTAAAAACCAAAAATAACCCAGGAAAAAATGGCATAACCAATGATATGATCAGGATCCTAGGGCCAATCCGCGGAAACATGTCAGTAAGAAAAATCCCATGTTGACATTTGCTTACTTGTGATGTTAACTATTTCTGCAGCAATGCTTAGGTCATGTGCTTACGAAGAGTAGTTTGAAAAGAAATTCAAGTTAATGAACAAGTGGATTCAAGTTTTTTGTTTTTTTGTGATATATATTATGTAAACTCCAGCATCGCCATTCTTCACTGCTCTGGTTGCTGTTCTATCATTATATTGACGCCTCTCGGCGATATATATTTTCAACCATGTTGCATACTATTATTTTATTTTAAAGAGTATTCGACTCCCTCTAGTGTAGGTGTTCTTATGATAGTTCGTATAGTGACATTGTGGAATTGCTTCCCACGGAACTGGGAAAATTGTAGTTGATAATTCTTTTGTTATGTCTGGTAATTAATCTTTGTATTCTCTGTTCATTTTTTTTTTTGATCGACGGATAACACTGCTTTTCTTCAGCCCTCAGCTGGCTAGGTCACCGAATCTGATCTTCATTTAGTGTGTTGGTATGCTCTCGCAAGTAAATTCAAGTAGGAAGCATAAGGATAAATATAATAATTCTTAAGGCTGACATGAATTTCATTTATCCTCGTGCTTCCTACTTGAATTTACTTGTATAAGCTATTATTTGAAGCAATATTGTCATGTCTTTATATTATTTATGTTTATAACCATGCCTATAGGTCATTATAGTGTGAATAAGGATGTTGTATGTTTGTGTTCCTGCGGATACTTCATTACTTGTACGGAATGTTCGCTGTTGTTGTAATAGTCCTTATCTGGATTGGTCCATTCTCAGTGACTTGAGTACACAGGTTATATGTCTTGACGAGGTAACATCTCTTTTTGGGGTGTCGTTGGTCAAGTACGGAAACCCTGTTTACTTGAGTTGCAAGGTGATTCTGTTGCTCTAGAACGGACCTGGTATGCTCTTGTACTTTTATGCATGGATCATAGTATTTATCCCACCTGTATTTGTCCCACCATAGTATTTTCCCATGGTAAGGGGGTGATGCCCGTAATGCTTTCTATTTTATTTTTGGGAGAGGTCTTCATGGTAACTGTGATAAGACGAAATGCTAGATTTTGCACCTGTTCCAGAGCTTGTAGATGGGAATTGGCTACTGAGGAATATGATGTTAATCCATATTCTAGTACTGGTCTAATTGCACCTGTATATACCTTCTATAAAAGTGCCTCATCCACCCCCAACCTCCCAGTTTGTTTCTGCCAATTTTCTCAGGATCACAAGTTTCTTTCTATGATTTGCCTCTATTTTCGCAATGTGAGGCCTCCATGTCAGTCTATCTAGTGTGGTGTCCAAGTATATCGGCTCCTCTTCTGTTTGGATACGTACATTTCCCAGTTATATCTCTTCTACTTTGTCTTTATTTGAGAGCGTGATGAGTTGTAAATTTTGACCTTATATAGGATGGGACATCCAAATCCTACTCATATACTCCTTAGTCACCTCTTACGGCATGCATGGAAAGTAAACAACGCTTCAATTCTTCGACTCTTTTTGGCCAAAGCAACACACGTCCAATTCATATTAATAAATCCAGCGTTCCTTGAAAAATTCGCATTCTCCAATTACGCTTCACACAAAACAAAAACATCACAAATAAAATATTACGTCATTTGTGCTTTGCTAGCAACAATTGTTGCAAAACTCGCGTGTACACGTTTCAAAATCGGATGATGTTTTAAGAACACATACCAAAAGGAGAAAGCGAAAAAGATAACATACAACGAATGAGCAGTGAAATGAAAATCATTCAAACAATAAATGAAATAATACCAGCTTGAAAAGACAACAACCATGAATACCAGATGAAATACTAGATAAAATGCCAGAAAATAAAAAAGCAAAAACACCCCAAAATATTCATTACTAGACGATATAGAGATACGGAACATGTGTAGAACCATAAAAGATAACAAAATGTATAGAAAAAGAGAAGTGCCACTTCAACAGACTACTACAGAAATTCACATGGAAGTAAGGCAGATGCCAAATAAGAAAAGTAAAATAAAGGGATGAATATATAAAGCAGAAAAGGTGTATTTGATAAGAAAAAAGTACCGACAAATTGGACAGAATATGTAGCACCAACTAAATATGTTTGAAGACCCGCGAAATAAAAAATAAATAAAAAACCAACAATACAAAACAATGGCAGCCCAACAATGCGAAAATCAGATCTAGAAAGTGCAATAAATCAATGCAAGTAGATCGTGGTAGCTCAGTTGTTAGTGAACTGACTTCCTGTTCGAGTAATCGAAGGTTCAATTTCCAGCTCAACTGGAAATTATTTTTAAATCACATAAGGGTCCTAGTTAATACAGTCTAAGGACAATGGGTTCCAGAGATGGCACCAGATCTGGCAAAGTACAGACTTGATTAAAAAAATATGGCTCTAACACCGGACTCTCAATACGCCTCAATGTAGTGGATAAGGGCTACTTTTGCTTTATTTCAATGTGGAAAAGTTAGCCCCTTTTTATAACACAAGCTATATGACTTAAATACTGATAGTGCTAATAACAGATGCTTCCAAATGGTTGCAAGATTTCATATGATTGGATGTCTGCATTAACAATGGTGAAAAGTACCATCTACATGGTCATATATACCCCTCTCCACTCTCTCTCTCTCTCCCTCTCTCTCTCTCTGAGTAAGAAGAACCAATCATTGTATACGGGTGAGAGTTGGAGTCTTCTGGGTATGAAGGAATGATTTGGAGAATCCTTCACCTAAAACATGCACATAGGAAACAAAAGCTTCGTGGTCTAGTAATTCTTTGGAATAGAAACAAATATCGTTTATTTAGTATTTACCTGTATATCCATACGCAAAAGGTCTTGTCTGATTATTTTGTTTATACCCGAATGACATGATAGGCTGGCAATCTGACATTTGTAAAAAGGAAAATCATTAAGTAATACATGTGCGATAGCTGTTCGTGAATGCTGTATGTGGCTTGCAATAATAATTATTATTATCATTAGACCTATTAAGACTAAAAAGATTTCTGCTGGACGTAGTCCAAAGAATGAAAATGCGTTGTGCCGCAATTTTAATTGCATTAGTGCCCGACACATCCATCTTCGGCTTATCTTTAATTCGGGTTGGCTTCCGTAGCATGTAACAGCCTTCCTATATGTCGCCATGCGGCGAAAGTGTATTAATTCTACGCCGAGACGGGTTATCGTTAAAGTGTATCTCCACGAGGTGTTTCGCAGCCAGTGAACTTGTCTCGTGTAATTAGACGTATTGTGCATGTGCCCATCGGGTACTGAACCTTTTATCATCACGAGGATGGTTCTATATTAGGAAGAACTAGAAAGAAGTTGGATCCGGGCTCGTTTGCCTTCTTAGCCGAGGTGTATTTCATCAATGTCGTTAACCCCTCGTCCAAGTCTAAATCTCAACACACATTTAAAAGCTTTTTCCAGGGCTCTTGTCCAATTTGACGTATTGTGCCTGTGTCCATCTGGTACTGAGCCTTTTCTTGCAGCAAGAATGATTCCGGCATAGGAAAAGCTCGACAGTATGGTAGGCCCGGACACGTCTGCCTTCTTAGCCGAGCGTCAATGACGGAGTCTCTACCAATATTTTGGAGCACCGAGGACTACAATCGTGTTCTCTAGTTGAACAATACTTTAGATCCGATTTCCATGCATCGTTTTCACCGTTGTAATTGAACTTGGCACCACCCTCTGGCGCTGTGTATCTCTCATTGTACACATGCCATCCTTACTATCCATATTCGTGACATCAGTCCATATCGGAACATAGTCATTCCCCCCCCCCCTCTTCCAATGCATCTGCGTTTCGACTGTACGAGCTGGAATGATGTGCGTCACTGTGTGTCGGGTTGGTTCTGATAATTCAGTCATCATGTCACGAATTCTGGAGATAGCACACTATCGGCACATGGATCGGCCTTATGCGGTGACATAAAATGGTTAATACTCCGGCTTATGAAATCGGAGTTAGAACATACCTTCTTCTTATTCTGCGTTCGCTCTATGACAACCAGCACGGAATAGTGTAGTTTCCGTCAGGTATCGTGAAGAAATTTGTGCTGCTGGTTTATAGCTTAGCTGCACTATTGGCGCCTTCCGGTCTAGCACATCCGATTTCGTAATTGGAACATACATCTCTCATATAATTCCTGGTGCTCAAAACAAAGATGTCCATTAAAAAAAAAAAAAAATAAACAGTTTCATGGATAGTCCGTGAACAAACGTGTGCAAAGTCACTGCGTCAGGCCACCCCGACTATAGTTACATGCCTATTAATAGGGCCTACGAATGTTACAGACTTATTATGCACATCTCCTATTGAGAGCATAAGACAAATGTGTACGTAAGAAATACAATAAATGAATACATGTTCACAATACTTTCAATAGTGAAATTAGGAAAACCTTCTTGGTTTAGACATGTATGCCTACATTATTCATTGTTAAAGACCATATTACAGGGAACAATCGATGAAACAGAGGATGGGAAAACAACTATGGACAGACAACATCAAGGAATGGACAGGTCGGCCATTTTTCGTTCTTCGCTCACTCGTATCGATATCGATGAGGGCTCTGTGTTGATGCATCCAATGGAGTCTATTGGATATCAGTAGTGGTACCCCTACGACCCTGACGGGTTATGGGCTTATAGGTGGACGAATTGATGAAATCCAGCGATTGTCATAATTTTCATTGGTCATTTAGTTATACTTTATTTCGCCAGCCAATGAAAATCACGGGATTATTCGGATTGGCTATACAAAGTGACGTAAACTGGGTTAGCACTCCGGCAGGTCGTATCGGAGGTCACGGCTAGTTATATACCATAAGGTTGCGTGAAGACGAAAGGTCCACGCATTTAACCATGGATACTACACAAGCATATAGAATACTTCTAGCATCAGGTCTATACACAGTGTTGTCAGAACTTCTTTGTTCGTGTTATTCTATTTCCATGATGTTCTCCCATATTTATATATAATAACAGGCATCAAATCTGTCTTCTAGCAGTTTGTACATTATCCATGTATCCAAATCATACATTAATGTATACTAGATGACTAGATGAAGAATTTTATAATTCTCAGTTTTAGTTCGTGATTTGTTACTCTTCTTCTATCATCGTTCATTCTCAAACTCCCGCTGGATCTCTTTTGAAGCAGAACCAAAGTCTTACTAGATTTCCAGCAGGATGTATTTCATAGAATAGAAATGCGTTGTTTTATTTTCACCAATGTCCCGACACATTCGTCTTCGGCAGTGGATTTGTTAATATTTTCTTAATGTTATTGAAACTTGCCATTCCTATTCTCCATTGTTATGTTTAATATATATCATCATTTTGTATTGTGTCCAAGATATTGGTATAGTATCACTTGTTGAAGTTGAGATTCTCCTTGTATTTTGATGTTTACCGTGTCTTCCTCTTTCATAGTCAGTAACCAATATCATGATCTACACATACAACGATATGAGTTTTAACGTATTCTATCAACTGATTCCCAACTACAAGAGAGCATATTCAATAGTAAATATAAGTGTATATACTCAACATCGGACTCACGTGATACTTTCTAAGGATAATGATCATTCGAAAACTATCTAGCTCAACCAAGACTAGGAGTGTCAGTTTCTAATGCTATGGAAATGACTTGGTGCGCCTGTTCATTATAGGTCTTTATAGAGATGAAATGCACGCGCAGAGCTAGCTGTTACTATTGAGTGTCGCGCCACTAAGTCCAATAATGGTCGTGTAGCGCCACGATGGAAGTCACATAATCAATATTATGTTTTGTTTGTTAAGTAGCGGATGAAAGCCTTTTTGAGTTGATGCACGCTTCTTTCAACGACCGTATTGCGGCTCTATTGTGGAATATAGGAGCCTCTGCACAGAGACACGCATTTTTAAATAAATAATTTAGTTCTCTGTGGCTATATCATTGGGTTTATATGCTGGAGGACTTTGTGTGCTGAAGCATCCAATGTGGTACTTCTACTATCCTGACTGATTACGGGTTTATAGATAGATATCATTTGGGCGATATCTTGGCATGTTGGATTTTTTATATAATTTTCTGTATGATCTGTGACTAGTTTTGATTGCCACGCCGATACACGGTCATCTCTGACACCTCTGGGCCAACACATTCGACACACAGTGTCACAAGACAGTCCAGCCGGCTCGAGCGTTAGAGGGGCGACCAATGCACCAGTCACGAAATGGGTAGATGTCAAGACAAATAGGGAGAGTAGAAAAGATAACATAATAAGTACAATGAGATAATAGCACAGCGCCAGAGCTACATGCAAACGGAAAAGGAAAACGTTAAAAGGAAATCGAAACTAGCGTTGTTCAGCTCGAGAACAAGGTCCTAGTCCCCGGTGCTCCTAACAGATCAGGTCTAACTCTACCGTCGATGCTTTACTATACCGTAATCATGCTCACGGTGAGATTTTTGTTCAGCTCGAGAACAAGCTTCCAGGCTGTGATGACTCTCAAAAATGTGTAGAGACTAAGACTTGGATCAGGGGTTCACAAAGTCGGTGAATGATATCTCGACTAAGAGGGCGAACGAACCCTGGTCCAACTCTACCGTCGACGATTGCCTATACCGGAAACACACACATCTGGCGTTGGATAGATAAGTAAAGGTCTCATCACCACCCCTACGCTTAGCGGCAAGTGTAGATATTCTGGCCATCATCCACATGGGGATAGACAATCAGTTTCCTTTGGTAAATATTCAAAAATTTGAATACATTTTAAAAATTGTTTTTCGTCCATCACAAGTAATGATGATCATTTGTTACATTCAATTTTGTAATTCAGTTAGTTATCAGTTATGTCATTGACTATGTGTTCGTACATGGATAAACAATTAATATTCTGGCTTCAAATGTCATTGGACTGGACAGTTAGTTCATGGAATGTCCACTGTAGATATATTTTTGTGTGTGTACCCGTGACTTTCTAGCTACTCTCCGCGGTTGAACCGCTACATTTCTCCTGTTTTCATAAGATGCTGTATTTTTTTGTACTTAAGAGCACATATTGCTCTATTTTGTGCAAGTTCTTCCGATGTATCTTGGTGTATTTTACAGGCTTTCAGTTGTATTTAACGAGTTCTCGTAGCGCTTCTTTTGGCCACCTAAAGAACGTATGTACTTCTGCAATTTACCATAGATATCTTTTGCAGGCGATGATCTGGCATATGTACCACTTAACCTGCCCAACGAAATACTGTCTGCATCAAAATAGTATCAATGCCAGGGATAGTTCAGATCTGTCAAGGACACTGATATCTGGAATCTTCTCTTGCCATCTGATTGTTCATAACTTTTTTTTGAAGCAAGTTGTGTGACAATGATTGAGCTTCCTCTCATGTTGTATATACACAGTCCATGTTTCGTCGGCGTATACGAGTACTGGAAGTACTACTGCTATGTAAAATTTCAGTTTAGTCTGGTCTCTATTTTCTATGCCACATATTTGTGTACAATCTGCCGATAGTGCTGCTTGCCTTGGAGATCCTGTTATACATTTCATCATCAGCGGTGGCATTTTGTGATAGTGTATTACTTATATATATATGTGAATCTCATTTTGTGATAGTGTATTACTTATATATATATGTGAATCTATTCACAACGCTCAGTGCTACGTCATTTATCTGTACACACGACTCGTGATAGATTTTGCCAGATGCTGGTTTAGCGTGACTTGTTTTCTCCGTATTAACAGTAGGCCAAAAGATCGTACAGGTTTTGGAGAATGTGTCTATAATAATTTGTAGATCATCCTCAGAGTTTGAATCTAGGGCACATTCATCAGTAAATATGAGGTATCCAATGATGTGTGATTTGACGTTGGTTTTTAATGTGATATCTGATGTCTCCTCCCAAGATTTTTTATGGTCGTACAACGCATCGCTTTTTTATTTACTTCTAAAGTTCTCAGGTGTATAACTCTTTCCTGCCATTATCTTATTTTGAATATTTTTCCATAAATGTCATCTACAAACCGAAAGTTGGATATTGGACATTCCACGGACTGAAATTGTTGTTTGATAGTTCTGTAGTGTCTCTTGCATGATATACCACCTATTCATCATCATCATCATCAGGTGCCATGCCGGGTGGCGTAGGCGGTCATGGCTCTCCACAGCTCTCTGCCCACAGTATTATGTATCAAAGTCGTTGTTGTTTCTTTGCCGTGCCAGGTTGTCAAACTGTCTAATATTTTCTCACGTTGTCGCCCTACTGTCTCTGGTGCCTTCAATCTTGCCTGTTGTGATTATGTTATCTAAACCTTCCTGTCTCATGAAGTGGCCAAAAAAAAGAAGATTGCCTTTTTCTTATATTGTTGATTAAGGTCCGTTTCGCATTTGACTCTTTCAACACATCTGCATTAGTTTTTCTGCCAGTCCATGGTATTCTCAGCATTCTTCTGTAGAACCACATTTCTGTTGCCTCCAATCTCCCACTTTCCAGTTTGTTAATTGTCCAAGACTCGCACCCATATGTTAGTATAGGGGTTATATAGCACTGCAGAACTCTCTTTCTCACCTCTAATGACAAGGTCATATCACACAGTATATTTTTCATTTTTCTGAATGTTGTTTTTTGCCTGTCCTATTCTGCATCTCATTTCTATTGAACTTCTTCCATCTGCTGTAATCATTGTACCTAGATATTTGAATTGGCGGGTCTGTTTTAATACTATATCATTCACTTTGATCTTGCAAGGTGTGTTATTTTGTTTCTTTGAAATAACCATTACTTCTGTTTTCTTGATATTTAGGAAGAGACCTTTCTCTTTACTTTCTGTGACTACTACATTAATTAAATCTTGAAGTTCTTTCTCACTTTTTTGCAATCAGAACAGTGTCATCCGCATATCTCAAATTATTTATGTTATGTCCTCCCACTGATATTCCTGGGATATCTACTATTTCACGAAATATGTATTCCACCTATTAGTAACATTGAAAAGAACTACATTAAAATTTGCCGATAAAAGATGCAAAGTACAACTTCCTGTGTCAAAGTCAGTGTAACTCTCTACTAAGAAAGATATTTTAAATATTCAGGAGGAATAAGATGGCGGAAGCAGAGGTGCTTGTAGGATTTCTCGACAAACATTTTGTATTTAAGCACATTTTAAAAGCAGAAATAATGTAAATATGAAATAATTGCATTATTTTACTTATTTTCTGATATTGACTTAAAAAGATATACGATGGATACGTGTTTTGTGAGTGAAGAGAATGTCCAGATGATTCTGTCAATGGGGTTTCCCTCTGAATCTGAGGTTCGGAGAGCTTTGCGTCTAGCAAAGAATGACCTAAGCGATGCAGTTGCTATTTTGACAAATGAGCCACCATCAACAACATATGATGTGGTGGAGGATATGGATATTGATATCAGAGATAAAACAGGAATACCATATGGTCCACAGTTGCCGCCTTCATATGATGAAGTGTATGATAGTGGACTAGTCACAATTAAGGTAGGCTGTTCAGACTGTTCTGTTGTCAAAATTCATTCACACTAGGTCTATCTATTTAATTTCGTAATTCAGTCATGTTAAAATGTGAAATGAAAATTTAGCAGAATCAAAATACCCTCTATGCAACAGTTCAAAATAATATTTTCTAGACCTGTGTTTCCCAACCTTTTTTTTTTGCCAGTCCCAAGTATTTCTAAAATTCGGAGGCCCGCCGGACCAATGTAATATAACATATTTTTTTGGCCAATTTCTAGTATAGGTCTCCGTTGTTACCTTTGTTATACTTTCGAGGTATTACCTAACCGTTGCCGTGTTAGATAAGTTGCGTAATATTATAGATTTTGGGAAGTGGCCAGTGGGGGCTAAAAGATTTAGAATTAGTTATAATTATTTTTGGGAGGGGAGAGAAGTATTAGAATCAGTGTTTAGAATTGACAATTAAAACTCTTAAGAATTATCATCTAAGGCATGATTTAGTTAGTTAAGTAGGGGTTTATGCCTCATTTGGTCGAGGCCCGCCTCTTTCAACCTAGGACTGGTGTCCATGTTGGTTATATCGAGGCAGTTGGGGACCTGTGGTTTTTGTGGCTTGACTGCCTGGTTGTTGCTAGGATGTGGCTGTGCTAAGGCGTGAATTGGTAGGATTGGTTTTTCAAGGGAAATCTGTGACGTTAATGTAAACTGCACTATTTATAGCCCAACGGAGACCTATACAAGAAATTCAATTTTTTAATATCAAACTTGAATTATTCCCTAAATGAACCTAATTGCAAACTACGTATTGCCCCACTTCGGGAAACACTGATCTAGACTATACCTAGTTAAAAAATTCATCCACTTGTTATTGTTGTGTCAAGAAGTAATAAACTTTTATTAGTAAAAGTAAAGGGGATTAGTAGTCCTAAGTATGCTGTCATCTGCCATGCATGTGATATGTAGGAGTAAAATAATGGAGATTTGGACATTAGAGTTCAAATCAAAGTATCTCAATTTCCTTTACTGTTCGTTCTCAAACTTGAAACTCTCATATGACTTCTCTTGTAGCAGGATAATTGGAAAATGGTCCTAATTAGATTAGATGTAGTCCAGAGAATGGATATGAGTTACATTACACTTTATTTGTGGCAATGGCTATACATACATGATACATATCAGACTTAGCGATAGTATTATAAGTATCCCAATAATTTAATGCTAAAATTTGATATACTAGGGCAAAGGCAGTTATATTTTTACCATGCTGTTCATTATACAGTAATCCTACTTTTCCTACCCTGGACTATCTTGTTGATTGATGGAAGTTGGAGAAAACTCAAGACTAATGAGATAAAACTAGTGCTGTACTATGTGTGAAGTCAAATTTTTAGTTTTACCTAAATTGTACAGAAAGGATAGGCTATACATTGCATATTGTTAGATTTTTCTTCTGTATATTCCAGGGTTAGAAAATTAGGTCATTCACTGCTTAAATGCATGATGATGAAATATTCCTTTTAGCTTTGAGCAGGTAGTTCTTGACAACCCATATATAGCCTTTCTATGGGGAATTCCGTAGCATAGTGGTTAAGCTTTTGTCTTGTGTTCTAGAGGTCATGGGTTTGAATCTGACTCGTGTTGTCTTGTGCACAAGGTTTGGATTTTTTCGGAAATCCCTGTGGATTATCACTTGAAGCTATGGAGTTATGTGCTATGAGTGGTACTCTCAACAGGTGGCATGCTGCTTTGTTGAGAGTGATGTACATATTAGAAACCAAGTGTAGTGATCAATCCTTTAGGTCTTTACCTTACCTTTTACCGTACATAGCCTCTCTGACCAAAGCACATGTTCTTCTCAGTTGTGTAACCAAGGCAATAGCCTGCTCATGTAACTCATAAGGTCTGAAAAGCATGGATGTGTAAGGCAGGTTTATGGATACATGTTTAGTCCTCTAAGGGAAACATTCCTGTGCAACAGTATCCCAGGATTACCAAATTCTGCCAGAAGCACATCACACACATTTGGGCCAACATGCCATCATTCTTCTGTCAGATTTGTTGACCCATCCACAGTGGAGGCACATCTTGCATTCCCCATCACCTAGAAGTCTGTTACAAAGGTGCAGTGTCTGCTGGCCTGTATCTCTTCATTATCCATGGAGATTATTTCATAGAAGACAAAAATAAGAAATTGTGACAATGATTTTTCACAAGTGACAGGTTGTCAGTCTACCCTTCTACTTTCCTTAGTCATCTCCTATGACATGCCTGGAAAAAAGATTTAGAGATTCTATTCTTTGTGCCCTGATCTAAGTCCAGACCCAGTTGCCACACAGATAGCTCTATTGCATAAATCCGTTGCTTTACATGTCCTTACGTGGTTCAGATGCGCTCCATTTCATTTCCCAAGGCCACTTTCTCCATCGATGAGGCCTTTACATGTGAATCCCGTAATGTCATTTACGTGATCATATGTAAACCCTGTGGCAAACAGTACACCGGGGAAACCGGTCTACGATTGAGCGATCGCTTTTGTAACCATCTTCATGCCATCAAGCACAGAACACCCACTCCTGTGGCCACACACTTCAACTGCGATGGTCATCATGGTGCTTTGGATATTCAGGTCACCGCCATCAGATCTTGCACCACCGATGATAGATCTAGGTATGCTCTAGAAAATTGTCTCATTTTCGAATTGGGTACACTCAAGCCTTTTGGACTCAATTCCGACCACTCTTATGTCTAGTACTGGTTTGGTGTGGTCTTTGTCTTTATTCTTTTTGTTCCGTCATTTACTCATCTTTTTGTTCGTTTCGTTTCCACATATATTTACGTTTTTATGTACTTTCTGACCTTCCGGCATATCATTTCCATATTTCCGTTGGACGTGATAATTTTTCTATTAGTCGTCTTTTAATGTTTTGCTGTTTGTGTCTTGATAAAGACCTTTTGGTTGAAACGTTGAATATGATTTGTGTATTGTAATTTTTATGATTTCTTGTGTGCTCATCATTGCCCATCATTACCCACTAGTTTTAGATATAGTCTATGGTGTCCCATTGAGACGATATATAAACCTGTGTTTTACGTAAGTCTAATTATCTTTTTCTAGTAACTCTGCAAATATTTCTTGAGCAAAACATTCATCTTTAATAAAGCACTCATATGCAAGAAACACAGATTTATTGCCTGGTAGAGTCGACTCATCCAGCTGCAATGCAAATAATGTTCTTATGCTGCATGGTGTATCTTCCACATTCATCTATGAGTCGTTGCACTGAACTATTACTCAGTGGAATTTTCTTAATTATAGACTGGTTGCTGGTGCAAAACAGTGCTCAGAACTTCACTGACCGCAGGAAGAATGAGTTCTTCACCAATTGTGTGTTGCTTTCCAGACTTTACAATCTTTCTATTTATCTATTGTCTTTTCTCTGTTTATGCTGTGAGTCGTTACAGGATTCAGTGACGATCGGTTTTCAGGCTGTTGCACGTTTTGTAGCTTGATATACAGTAATATTGTGCCGTGTCAGAATGTTGGTAACTCCTTCAATCCACCCTTTTCTTGGTCTTCCTCTGTATCTTGCTGTTTTCATATTGTATGCTCTTGCTGCCGGCCAATAAGAGTTCATTCTCATTAGGTGGCAAAATCATTTCAATCGGTTTTTCAATATCTTTGACCACTGATGTTGTTCCAAAAGTTCTTGTAACCTCACTTCTCACATGATCTTTTTCTGTTTGCTGCTTTTCTTAGACATCTCATTTCATACATGGTAAGCTTGTTCTTCAGTTAGTATCCATGCCTGACATTGAAAACCTGATGTGGGGATGAGTATTGAATTTATGATTTGCCTTTAGGTTTTCATCGGGATGTGTGTTTCAAAATTGGTGTAAACTTTGTAATCAAAAGTGAAATATTGTATGATGCACGCAAACCATCCATGTTTTGGTGTGCAGCTTTGCAAAACATGCTTGACATCATTGGCTGTTTGTGCATCTCTGAGATGTTATTTTTGATAAAAATGATGAAAATTCTGTGGCCAGTCAAGAAAACTAATGTAGAAATCTTATGAGATGCTAGTTTGAAGACTACAAATTATAGCAAAAATTATAAGTTCAAGTATTTTTAAGGGCATGTCATGAAAAATTCAAAACTTTAGCTACCACCAGAAACATCAAGGGGAGAAGGGACAGAGGAAGACAGAAAGAAGTTGTTAGATTAGTTGTCACCATTACATGAGAGAATGTCAGCAACTGAATGAACTTATTAACCACACAAGAGACAGAGTTGTGGAGAAACCTAACTGCCTAGGCTACTTGACATGGCACTTGATTTGATTCAACCTATATAATTGTACTCTGTGCACTCAGTCCCATAAAGCTGCCACGGACATGTTAAAACATCATATATTACTAGTGAATAATAATTCTATAGTAAATTTGATCACTCTGAGTAGGAGACTTTTTCACTATACCCTGTTCACTCTAAGAATTAAGTGGGTCAGTGCTTCTGATTGGTTTTTGAACGCAGAACACATTATAATCGATTAAGTGTCCAATAATATTGTTTTTAAATGTTTAAAAAAAATGTTTTAAATAATATTACTTTTACATGTTGTTTAAAAATCACCTATTTTCACTGATTAATATGGGGGTGTGTTTTGACCCACTTCATTCTTAAAGTGAACAGTTTACCTTTGCATAGTGTCAAAAGCTGAAGTCTCCTGGATATAAGAGAAGTTGTGGAGAAATATAATTGTTTTTGTGTGTGTGTGAAACCATTAGTGATATTGAGCCAGAAGCTCACCCTGTATATGCATATGAAGTTTTACAATTTAAAAAAATTAAATTTTAGTCTGAGCAGTTAGGGAGAGATGCTGGTGCTATGGATGATGTAAACAGCATGGAATTCCCTGTCACTAACCTGTATGAGCTAGAGGGTCGAGTTTTTACAGATATGTGGAATATCCCATTCAAAAAGGAGGAGTCTTTAGGAAAGTGCTTAATAGCTTCAACTCATCTCATGGATGCAGGTAAGCAGTCATCATTCTTCCCAGCTCACTAAAAATTGCTTTTCTCAGCTTGTTAACTCTTTCAGAACTTGATTATGTTTAGGTTTGGACCAAATTCATTTTATAAAATTTCCTTATATGTGTTTTTATTGTATCACTTGACATACTATTATTGATAAATAGTGTATGTGTAATATGTCATTGGAAAGGGGAATGGATACAGAATATGAATATATAAGTACATTGATGGTATGTGATTACTTCACAAGGTTAGAGTTAGCCTTGTGAAGTAATCAAATATCAAATCAAAGCCAGTATACTGGCGATTGGTCCTGTAGACCCATAGTATAAAGCCAGTATACTGGCGATTGATCTGGAAAGAGTTACGGTAATTATGTTTATAAATTTAAACTGATAACTGAATTAAATAAATTAGTCAATGTTTTATAATGACTACCGGGTAGATTTGATTTAAAATGTTTAATAAAAAAATTGTGTTAAAACTAATCCTAATAGCAAAAGCAGACAAAGACAAAAGAAAGAATAATGCTAGTAAAGGAGAAAGCACTGTTGACAGTGGTGAAAAGCCAAATCCAGAAAAAAGCCAGATTTTTGCAAGAGAAATCTTGCAAATGGTGCAAGATTGCATGGTTGAGATTTGTACCATAATCAAAGATGAATTATCATGCAGGAAATAGTTGAAGGTGGAAAGAGTTCAGCTGTCGAGCATGTCTTACATAGACAGTTCAGGATTATACAGCATAAATCAGTGTTGGTAGAACCACTGCGCAGTAGACGTCAAAATTATTTGACAAACTGACAAACCTAATCCAGATGTTGGCATGAGGGTTCCTGAATGCAGCACTTTCTCAAGCAATACGCAGTGCAACATCCTTGTCAATTGTCACAGTTTGCGATAGGGGTTATCGAGATAGGGACAAACAAACACAGAATAGGAACTATTAAATTAAGCAAAAACCAAATCTAAACCGTGTGCGAACTAACTAACAGGTCGGGAATACAATAAAAAAAGATGATGAGAGATGAGAATGACTGATTGTGAGTATTTACATTTAGAGAAAAATGATCATGTAAATAAAATATTTTGGACATATTGAAACACACATCTTGTTGAAGACCTTACTTGAGGGTAAAGTTGAGGGGAGAGTAATATCACGAGATATACAGGTTACAGTCTAGCAGATTGAACCACCAAGACTGCCGAAGACGGATGTGTCGGGCCATTGGCGCAAATAAAACGGTGACACAACGCATTTCCATTCTCTGGACTACATCCTGCTGGAAATCTAGTAGGACCATGGTCCTGCTATAAGAGAATTCAGCAGGAGTTTGAGAATGAACGCCGAAGAAGAAGAAGAACCACCAAGACAAAAGACATGCTGTTTCAGCCAACCTTTATTGCGGAGACAGCACTTAACTCTTTGTCTCCATAACCTGCCGTAATGTTTTCCTGCTATGCCAGATAACATTTTTAGTCATTCATAGTAGTATTTGAATTTTTACAATTTCTCCCTCACAATTCTGTCCACATGACTTCAAAATATTCAGAAATGGATAAGCAATAAAACTCAGTTTAGTTTGTTTGCTTACATACAATATTGTGTTAGTTATGAAAAATTTAATTAAGAAAAAACAAGACAATGTGGGGGAAAATAATAGAAATATGTACATACCCAAGCTTGTATCCCAGAAAACTGAATCATAATACATTTTTCTTTGAAATAAAACACATTTGCATATATCCTGAACCATTTTTTAATGCATACAAGTATTTATATATACATAATTACATAATTATAAATGTTACATTGTCTTGATAACAGCAAATACATGCATTTTCCATAAAATGTTCTCTATCTTTAGGTTAACCCAGAACTTACTTACATAACCTTAGATATATATATATAATACAACTTACTATGCCTTATATAGAGGTCTGAGTATTCACATCCAAATGTAATACTCCAAAAATCATGTTTTTGATTGTGGATAATTGTGATAGTCATATATATCGCATTGGAAACGCCACCCACAGCTTCATCAACACTCAACTCAGAATTTCCTTCAAAGTGAGATTGTAATAATTATTAGACCTACAGTCGCCATATTATCTAATATTAGAATCATTAACTAACATATTTTGATACATTTCAAAAGCCTAACTAGCTGTAAAACATTGAGGATGTCTAGATTTCATTACTTCAAATACAAGTAGCAATAACTTACACAAAATGAAAATGTAAACACACTTGTTTATATGAAATTAGTGCTCAAATATAACCGTTATTATTTCTAATGAAGCATGCCTTTCTATCGATTATACCTGGAATAGAAGTAATGCAAATAAGAACGGTGCATTTGAGTTTACGGACATTGTGATGTTTATATATCGAGATATGCATGTGGTTGCGTCTGTGGGTCTCACCAATGGCTCACTAGACATACCACCCATGCAACAGGAAACATTAGTAGATGACATGCCGTTATATTGAGGTTATCTTCTTAGAGAAGCTTCATGGTACATCATCTATACAATTGTGCATTTATTTTGTTGTTTAAATGTGTTTCATGTTTACCTGAATATATATGTATGCATCCTCTGTGGTTGGGAGGGAGCCAGAGATGTACTGTGCAGCACTGGGGAGGAGGAAACTGACAGCACTGTTTTTTCCTATGGCGTAGACCCATCATAGAGGCACAGTGACTCAGGACGTGGCAATCCTTTTGACTTGGAACATTTGGTTGCATGCCTGGAGCAATAGAGAAGTTCGGCATAACCAGTAGTCAATTGGTGGCGGGGAATGAGCACAGTGAACCCTATCTTGGCTGCAGTGACTAGGAGCAATGCATAGGTTGAAACCTACCTTCCTGGAGGTGTGATAGTTATTCTCTGGCTCTGTCCCAGGGTGGGCCGAAAATCCACAGACTTCCCAACAATATAATGCCATTTCATGGCATTAGGTCAAAGGGCATGAGCCCATGGACCGCTGGATCAGCAACCAACCAACCATATATCGAGATAGTAAATTTGTATCAAAATGTAGATGTGAGAGGCTTTTGTCATATTATGCCTCCAAAATGTAGATTTTAGCGGCTTAGTGGACGAGAGGAGTTTAAGGATGATGACATGTTGAGAAAGTACAATAAGAACTAATACAACATGGAAGTACGGTATAAATGAAGGACTGATTTTCTTCTTCTTCTTTCGTTCACTTGAAACATGTCTATATCTGTAATTCTGTCTCCTTAATAAAACTCAGTCTTTTGTAGTTCATACAGTGTCCCATAGAGCTTTGATGCCAGTGTTGTTTCCTCTGGCCAATATGTCTGCCTCAGCGTTTCGTGTTCAGAACACTCTTGAAGTATATGTTTGGCACTCTGTGCTGCCTGTCCACATGTACACATGGCTGTGTTGCCAATCTTGAACTTTGTATACATGTGACTGCGGAGTCGGTTGTGTCCTGTTCTGAGACGTAGAATTATAACTTGTTCTGATCTGTTCATAATGTGATAGTCATCTTGTGTTGGTGTTTGTGGCTTTCTTATTGACTTGATCATCTGTTTTTTCTGATGGTAGGTGATTGGTATATCTGGTTGGTCTTCGGCAGCACCTTCCTTTGTCAGTTGGTCTCCTTTTTCATTTCCTGGTATTCCACAGTGAGAGGGTATCCACTGCATGGTTACCCTATACTGGTATGACAATTCGCTAAGTAGTTTTTTCAAGTCTGTTAGTTTTCCAGGCTTGAAGCACTGACCTTGCATCTGTCAGGAATACCACAGGCTGTAGGCCAGAGTTGGAGTTCAGCAGTTTTTTTAGCTGCCACACTAATTGCCTGGATTTCTGCATCATAATTATTGCAGAATTTTCCTGTCAGTGTTCTGATTGTATCTCTAGGCTTGTGTGGATATTCTATATATACACCTGAACCTCCATTCCTCACAGCATTCTGTGCTGACCCATCTGTGTACACTCTGACCCATTTTTCTTGTGGATATTCCTCATCCAGGAAACTGAGGGTTACTGTCCTTCGATGCACACTGTTCTGTTCGTCCTCGCTTAGTATTCCTTTCACATGGGTCTGAATGTATATTGACATTCCATGCCTTTCACTCCATGGGGTTTGTTCTGGTACAGACCTTAAGGGGCTGTCAACTTCAGGTAGGTCTGTAAGTTGTCTACGGAGTCATTTAGCTTGATGGATAAAGCTGCTTCTTTTCAGTCGCCCCATTGCTAGATTTTGGAATCTTTCCTTCATTGGATGACTTGGCATACACTGAAACTTTTCTGCTTGAATTAGTACTTTTGTGTCTCTGCATTCCCCAAGTGTTTGCATTCTTCCCATTTTCTGCATCTCTGATATGGGTGTTGATTTCATTGCTCCCAACATTATTCTTAGTGCCTGGTTTTGCACTTTATCTAGATCTTGTAATGTGGTGTTTGATGCAGGACACCACGCAGCTGAACCATATTCCAGGTGTGGTCTTATGCCTTGCTGGTAAACTTTACTGAGTATATTCCCACTGGCTCCCCATGTGGTTCCACTTAGTTTTCTGAAGGACTGATAACAACATGGAAATACGGTATGCATGAAGGACTGATAACAACATGGAAATACGGTATGAATGAAGGACTGATAACAACATGGAAATACGATATGAATGAAGGACTGATAACAACATGGAAATACGGTATGAATGAAGGACTGATAACAACATGGAAATACGGTATGAATGAAGGACTGATAACAACATGGAAATACGGTATGCATGAAGGACTGATAACAACATGGAAATACGGTATGAATGAAGGACTGATAACAACACGGAAATACGGTATGAATGAAGGACTGATAACAACACGGAAATACGGTATGAATGAAGGACTGATAACAACATGGAAATACGGTATGAATGAAGGACTGATAACAACATGGAAATACGGTATGAATGAAGGACTGATAACAACATGGAAATACGGTATGAATGAAGGACTGATAACAACACGGAAATACTGTATGAATGGAGGTCTGATAACAACACAGAAATACAAGACAAAGGAGTGTGCAGTGGAATAATAGTTTTAAAAAATTGAGTAAATAGAAGACTGTAGTAAAACTGCACAAATAGTTAAGTAAAAATAGCAAAATATAGCTAGTGTAAGGAAATTTAATGTCTGTTTTATTATAAAATCTAGGTTTGGTGGAGAGTGATGAGCATTGCAGACGGTTCATTGACCGATGTATGCCAGAAGCATTTATGAAGGTGAGTGAATTATGTAATTATAGTTCTGTTTTCTATCTATATTATGATGTTATGCCTCAACATAATTTATTACTCTTCTGCGCGTTGTACAAGATTTACTACCACCCATCGATTTAAATTGATTTTATATATCTTCTAAGAAAATAACTTTTTTTCTCACTTTAGTTGGCAAAGATATAGGATTTTCTTCATTTTGTGAAATGTTTATTTTTCCTTGACTATTCTACAGTAGACTTCTTTAATACATCGCCCATCTGCTGTTATCAAGCTACCAAATTTTTGAATATGTTAACTTGACTAGACTCATTTACTTAATATTGAATTGTAGAGTGCATTCGTTCTTTGTTATTACAATTACTTCAGATTTTCTACTATTCAGATTAAGCTCTAAGGTAAATAACCCATTTTTATCTCAATGACCTTCCAGATAATGAAGTTTTCTGACTGACATTTGAAGTAAGGAAGTGTTTCTCATTAAAATCGGACTATACGCTATAAATCAACTTAGCTGTAAGCAATAAATACTATATTAATGTAATAATGTTACTTGATATTCTGTCAAACACTCACAGACTAATGTAAAAAATAAATAACTATAAACAAAAGAACAAGGATTTTTTCTGCTTTGCAGTCCAATAGGGACATTTTTCAAGAAGCGAATACAAATGGGAAACAGAAAGGACTTTCGCGTCTTTGTTGTGTTACTGCATCTCAATTTGAAGGTTGCAATTTTCTTTGCCACTGTTTTATTTGGAGTCTGAACTTTTGAGTTTTATTTGGAGTCACAGACATATATTGCCACTGGGAATACACATGTTCTTATCATTCACAGTTTTACTTTGCTACCGATACCTTGCCAGCGATTTTTCATTTGGACCAGTTTTGAAAATGCCATTGCCATCTTTCTCTTAAGTTCACATTATCCATAAATTAATCACTAGGCATGATGAATCCCTACTGGATGAAATGTTGATTGTGTAATTTTGTTTTAAATAAAACTTCATTTGAACCCATTTTGTGTATGTTTATATTTATTTACTATATGGTTTTTAAAGAAAATTGGTAGTTAATCCTATTCAGGAAGTAACCATTATCCCAGCATTTTTGGCTGCAGTGATTTTATAACCAATATAAATACATTCAGTAGTTTACCATTTCTTTCTGAATGGTCTGGATGCACAATCGCCTGTGGTAAGTTGTGAACCTGGTACCCTGCAGCCACAGATCCGAACATATAGTGGCAAGTTATAAGAATATAAATACTTTACCATCAATGCATATCTTAAGAGCGACTAAGTAAGATATGGTATGGAGTTGACTGTCCTATCTCATTTATGGTTATAGTGACCCTAAAATTTAATTTTGGTAAGGATTGAATTTCAATTTTTGTTTTTATAATTTGATTTTATAAATTGTTTATATTCATTTAATCTTCACAGTTGCTGACTTCAAATGCAGTCCATAAATGGAGTATGGAGATACAAGAGGGAATTTTTAATATGTTGGGTTTGCTGGTGGAGTTAGTTGTGTCATCCCTCAAACACGAGTCGGTACATCCTGTGCTTATGGATTGTCTGAAACTGGTAATTGTTTGTGATTATTTTGTTGTGTACAGTTGTCCTTCTTGCTATGCATGACATATCAGTAATCTTAGTAATGTGGCTCATGAGTATTTATTATCTATAGTGCTTACTGTTTTTTATGTTGATTCCATCTTCAGGCTTTCAGCCCTGACACAGAGTTTCAGATCAAGAATCAGAGCAAGCGGGATACCCGAACTACATGGGAAGAAAGATTTGAAAATAGTGAACCACCAGCAGTTATTCCGACCAACACACACAAAACAGTTTCTGTAAGTGAATTGATACCATTTCTTGTCACACTATTACTCTACTAGATGGCAAGATTGTTCAGATAACAACCATGAAGCAGATTTTGTTTTAGAAAAAAGTACCACCACAGGCAATTGTTCAGAGAGCACTGGCAAATACTGAACATATTTATATTGCCTAGAAAATTACTACAGCCAAAAAAAAAAAAATGCTGGGTTGATAGCCACATCCTGAATAGGATATGCTACCAATCATTTACACTCAGTTTACAGAATACTAGCTCAAATTAATGTTGTTTGGTATGTAGAAATTTTATGTTACACAACCAAATTATATTATGGATTTTATCTATTTTTTCATACACAATATTGTCAGAACCTCTTTGTTCATTTTCTTTCCTTTCCATGGTTTTCCCTATTCTTCTATATATTCATATCTCAAAGGCATAAATTATGTCTTTTAGTTGTAATTATTATTTTTAATTTGTGGTTTGTTTGGTTGTTAAGTTTCCTCATGCCATTGAAAGTGCTTTTAATTCCTATTCTCCTTTCAACTTCTGTTTATTAGGAATTACTACTGTACCATTCAATGGATTACCATCTTTGTTATATTTTCAGAACCCGTACGGCTGGTTGACAAACCTGATAAACTCAGTAAGTTTCAGTTTACTATGTTTATTTTGTAAATGTTATGACTTCACATGATGCTATATCTATTAGTTTTATTAGTCACATAATTTATGATAAACATTTACCATTAGGAAACATTAATATTTTTATCAACATAAATGTTTTTTTACGTTTGGTCTCAAACTTCCACTCTTATAGCAGGGGTTATTTACATACAAAAACATAAGCTGGGCAAACACAAATGTATAATAACTGACCTTCTCTTTAAAATCTTTTTCCTCAAGACTGTCAAGACTGCGGTTCTATTATATTTCCAGCAGTATGTAGTCCAGAGAACAGAAATGCATTGGGTTGCAATTTCTTTTTACGGCAATGGCCCAACATATATGTCTCTGACATTGGTAACTAATACATTCAGTGTTTTTACCACTTCCACTAAATGTGGTTGTCTGTAACAATATTGCTAGTATAGTAAGCCAGCCATACTAGATAACGGCTACTGGGTCGTCCCAGCCTTATTTTCCTACCAGATTAGTTCGAGAGGTAAAGACTGTGAGGGAGAGGAGATGGCTGCCGCCTTCATATAGCAGAGCCACAGAAATGTGAGATTACTAACATCTTATATCCCTACAGCATTAATAAATGCTATAGGTTAACTTTACTACTAGATAACTGGTTCTCATACTTACTTGCTGGTCACCAAGCTAACATTCATACATACTTGATCCATTTTCCTCTGTCTTGAGTAGTTATCGACACAGCCACAGAAGCCAATGAAACATTAATAGAAGGAATATCAATACCAAGAAAACAGGTAATGTTGCAACCCTTTCCCAGTAAACAGTGTCATGACCCAGTTATTAAGGCGAACAACAATTGTCTCCTACAAGTCGACACATTCACTTATCTTTGTAGTACTCTCTCCAGGTCTGATGACATTGATGCTGAAGTCAACAACAGAATCTGTAAGTTGCATTTGGCAGACTGTGGAACAACGTTATGGGAATGGAAGGGTATTCAAAGCTTTATCCCAAAATTAAAAATCTATCGAGCGATTGTACTCACTACCTTGCTATACGCATGTGAGACCTGGACAGTGTACAGCAGACATGGCAGTGTTAAATTACTTTCACGCATGCAGTATCCGCAAACTGCTCAGAATAAAGTGACAATATAAAGTATCTGATACTGAAGTCCTCACTAGAGCCAACATCCCAAATATTCATACAATGCTGAAGACATTGTATTGAACTGACATGTTGTGGAATCTGTTGCTTAGAATCGCCCAGTGTGACGCAGCACCAGCATGACTGCCAAACTAAATTTTAAACTAAGCAACTATAAATAATATACGGAGGTCAGTGTAAAACCGTTTAAAATAAATTAACAAAGTTTGATCAACTACTTATAATTTATTTTGGTTTGGTGACTGTTTACTTGAATTTCAGTTTGCCATTCAAGGAGGGTTTGATCTTGTGAAGAAACATTTGGAAAGAGATGACCTAGACATAATGGTGAGCTATCAGTTATCATCTTGTATTCACCTAGTATAGGTCTCAATAATAATAGCTATCTATTACTGGCTATGTTTAATACTTGTTTTGTATCCTCTGGTGTGTGCAGGAATGACTGAAAAGTTCAGATCCAGCATAGAATCCTCTGCCTCTTTTGGGACAGAATTCCCCCATAGAATCCCCTGCCACATCTGTGTGTTGTTCTTCTTCTGCGTTCGTTCTCAAACTCCTGCAGATTAACAGGATGTAGTCTGGAGAACGGAATGCGTTGTGTCTTGGTTTACAGCATTACTGCGATATCTGTGCCTTTCGGCCTGACACATCCAACTTCAGCATGACTTTGGGTCACTGATCCTATATGGGATGGGATAGCCAGCTCCATCTCATAACCTCCTTAGTCGCCTCTTACGACATGCATGGTGGTAAACAGTTGCTGTTCTGTCCTTTGTGGTATCAGATTTTCTCTGTGTCACCAAAATTTGATGCTTCTCAGTAATGCGAGGACTATTGCTGGTGTTGATGTGCTATAATGAGTGATGGGTTCCCAGGGTGTGATGTTGAAGTTCTTGAGAGGGTCCTTGATGCAGTTTTTCTGTCCGTTGGCCTTTAATTTTCCCTTAAGGAGCTTACCATACATCAGAGCTTAGGATGCATTTGTCAGGCATTCACACACAATATCTGACCCATCTCATTTGGGTTTTCACCAACAGTAACTATTGGACATTTAGACAGTGTTCCATCAAATGGAAGAAAGGGGACCAAGATCAAATGTTGATGTGACAAGGTCAGTTGATTAATTGGACTATCTGTGCATTGTCAATAGGGATAACAATATAAACACTATGACCTGCCATGCATGTCATAAGATGTAACTATGAAAGTTTAGAAGTGAAGTTGACTCTCATCTCAAAAGTCGTGCCCCAAAGACCAGAATAAAGTTAATGTGTCAGACCAAAAACACATATATATGGAAGACGAAAACAGATATGAAAGCAAAACTATAAATCATGAAATAAATTTTTCTCTCTGAACTACATCCTTCTAACCAGAAGAAGTTTTGAGAATGAATGCAGAAGAAGAAGAAGCATCAAGTAAAATGTCACCAATACTGCAGAATAAATATTTCACAGTGCACATTAAACTTTGTGGGTATCAGTGTGGCTATATTGATAGTGACACAACAACAAAAAGCTCAAGTTTGACAGTGGCTTGGTTTGGCGTTTGTAACTTATGTACAGTACAGGCAAGCGCAGAAACATACATGCGGCTGGGTGTATTAGTAACAACCTCTGAAGTTGGATGTGTCAGGGCATCAAAAAAATCTATATAACCAATGGAGAAAGCTCAGTATTGGTCATTAGCAAGAGCTACAACAACTTGCAATGAGGCTCTTAACATGTTTAGAAATGACTACTGTGTATATGCCATCTTTGTCAGAATGGAGCAATTTCAGAAGTTGAAAGATTAATTTTTATTTTTATTTAGTCAGCAACATCAAATACTACAAATGTACTAGCATTATATTCTTTTATTTATTAGATCTTCTTCAGCGTTCATTCTCAAACTCCTGCTGGATCTCTCTTGTAACAGGACAACGGTCCTACTAGATTTCCAGCAGGATGTAGTCCAGAGAATGGAAATGTGCTGTGTTGATGTTTTATTTGCACCAATAGCCCACAACATCAGTCTTCTGCGGATTTATTAGATTAAAGGCAAAATTATGAGTTTGAACAACAATTGTGACTCATTTTGTTTATTCACTATTAATCTTTCTCATTTGTAAAAAAATACTGAACACATCAGAGCATGTCCTTGTTGCTGCGTCCATTTGGTGCCTGTGCAGATTTCTTAAGTCAGAATGTTATGAACACAATGTTGCGCCCTGGTATGGAGAGGGCTGTCAAGACTATGCAAGCTCTAGAGGAAAAAGATTTTAAAGAGAAGGTCAGTTATTATACATTTGTGTTTGCCCAGCTTATGTTTTTGTATGTAAATAAAAACCACTCAAATTTGCAAGAAAATATAGTCCAATAATGGCATTTGTGGATGTACTTTATGGTAGCATTTTTACTTGATTGAACAAAAATTGCAACAAGGAGACACATAAAAACACTAGATAGAATGCACTAACATATTTTTACTTTATGGTAGCATTTTAACTTGAGTGAACAAAAATTGCAACAAGGAGACACATAAAAACACTAGATAGAATGCACTAACATATTTTTACTTTCTTAGATTAGATGATGATGATAGAACACCAAAACAGTACGAGTTACACTCTTGTTCCCTGGGCCAAGTGGTGGAGTTTTACTTTCAGCGTTATTATTTATTTTAATGTATTTAGTGAAATGACACAGCCAAAGAACAATGATAACATAAACTCTGCAGGAGAAACCAATTCCTTATCTTTCATTTTCGAACAGCCCATGCAAATATAAATAGCCATTTAAACCGTATCAAACCCCAGCAATTACCCACTTGTAGACACTGCTCTCATTCCAATGAAACAAAACACCTCCTTATTGACTGCCAGGAAAAAACTTGTACAGACATCCTTAACAGCCACTAACTTACTGTATGGATCACTAAGTCAACTTCAGAAGACCTGCACTGTTTTAAGAATGGCATTATGCTGACAAGAGTAGAATTACTCATCAGCATTTGGATATCGACAGTAGCAACTTTCAGCTTCAGATTGGTGTTTCTATGGCATTATTTTTATGGGGAGGTTTTACAGAGTTTTTGCATTTTTCAGATAATTGTTTGACAATGTGGCTGTAGAACTATAGGCGCATTACCACAAGCTGGACAGTCTTCTACGCCAGAGAGACTTTGCAATGTCAAGGCATACAGCAAATAAATAGACATGATTCCTTCCCAACAGTTCAGGCATGAGTCGTCAGCAGATTTTATCACAGCGGAGATGTGGTGGTTGGGTTTAAAGTATTAATACCTTTACAAATTTATTTTGTGTTTTATCTGGTCAGTACTCAATACTTTTTGTCAAACTTTTCTACTCCACAGAAAATAGGAAATGTGTCTGATCTTCTGAGTTCCTTGAAATTGCTGTGTCTGCAAATGTGGCCTCAAGATGTTGACAAATTAGATGATCTTCGTCTACAGATCACTCTTCGTATGCTGAAGTCTCCACATTTTAATGCAAAGATGAATGCACTGAAAGAGGTAATTTTGTGGATTCCTTTGTGTGTGTGTGTGTGCATGTGTGTAAAAAAAAATCCCTATCTAAATAGACTCAACATTCAGATGTCATTCCTCATATTTGAGTCTCCATGGTGTGTGTTGACAGGATAACATCCCATACACAGATAATTCAAAGGTGCTAAATGTACAGTATCTCAAAGAATATATTGTCTTTGTTTCATTGTACTAGTCATATGTGCATCTTAGTTGAACTGCTTTTATGTAAATATTCAACGGTCAGAAAAAGAATTTCAAAGACTATGTGAAAACATCTCTCAGGCACTGCAGCATTGATTCAAGCTATTTGGAGATGTTTGTTCTTGATCGTCCATCCTGATTCATATTACAACAGACTCTTCCAAGCCTGGATTTGTCTCACAAATATCAAACCTAATGGCATATAAGCCATGCTTATCTTTGCTTGCTAAGAACATCACAATACTTTATCAAACATACACATTTTCTTGATTTTGAAAAATATCCAGAGGCATTACCATTAAAAAGAGCACTTCAATTGTGTTAATTTAAAAATGCATACAAACTTTCCAGGTGTGTTTCATTTAATATGTCTGCCTTAAACAGTAGGTAACATAGTAGGTAGCATTTGCTCCCTAAACATGGTTTTTTGGTCAGTCATCTGATGACATCACTGTGTCATTCACTTTATATTGTAGAACATTTCATGTTCTGAAGTTGTGGCATCGTGGTATATCATATTTTCTTGTTTTATTTGATATGTATGGAATCCTGTATTCAAAAACGTCTCATGCTCTTACTTGTGCATAGTATGTGGTCCAGAGAATGCAATACATAGTGTCATGGTTTTAAAGTTGACTGCAATATGTGCCTTGTGACACGACACATCCGACTTCAGTATGGCTCTTGGGTCACTTTGGCCTGTGTGATGGAACATGTAACTCACTCCCAAACAACCGTAGTCATGTCTTACGACATGCACAGTAGATGACAGTGTTGTTATTCTTTGCTCCTCTTTTGGGCCCTAGCAACAGATAAGCAGTTGGAATAATGTTGTTTTGTGTGACATTAGATGGTTGCTGATCCAGCAGTCCATGGGCTCATGGTCTTTGACCACAGCCATTGTGTGATATATACATGTGTTTGTCAGCTCTTGTTTTATGAAATATAATATAAAAAGTCTGCATTTTCCTCCAACATATAGAAAGTACAACTTTAACACCACCAGACTTGTATCTATACCCCAATCTTGCGGCCAGATATGGTTCACTGTGCTAATTCTCTCATCTTCCCTTTCTCTTTCCTTCCCCCACCTTCCCCATGCCTACTAGTTGTGCTGAACTTCTCTATAGCCCCAGACATATAACAAAATGGTGACATAATTAGATTAATCTTTGGTTATTGTTGTAGCAGAGACATGGGGGTGAAGAGAAATTATGATGAGAGAATTATCACAGTTAACCATATCTGGTCGCAATAGCTTGGGGTATAGATACAATTCTGGTGGTGTTAAAGTTACTTTCTAGTGGTCTGTGAAGGCCAAGGTACCGAGTTCGATCCTCACTACAGGCAATTGTGCATCCAGATCGTTCAGAAAGCAAGCACTTGCAAACTACTTAACGTATTTATATTGCCTAGAAAATCACTACAGCCAAAAAATGCTGGGTTGATACCAATTTATTGTTGTAGGTATAATTCTTAATATTATATTTGTATCATAGCATGTGATTCATATAAGGAAATATTTAAATTTTATTAGTGACCTCCTTTGTGATAAGAGCAACATTTTAATTTCTATTAAGCAACAATGGCATGTAGTTCATTGCAAAACTATCTTTATTGGTGAGATGCAGTAAATTGGATTTTAGTTTTTAAGTGTATGAAAGAAGGAGAGAAATTTGAGATCTCAATTATAGTATAGCCATAATTTTGCAAGCAGAAATGAAACCTTCCAGTAAGTAAGCACACAAGCTGCAATGTCAGTTAATTAAAGTGTTGTTAAATTTGTGTTGTTGCACATGATGGAGGTTAGGTCATCAATTTATTCTGTGTAATACCTTTTTTTAATTGGTTGCTTTTGATCAGGTGACCAAGTTAATTGTTGAGCTGGGCAGTCCAAGAGTAGTGAAGTCTGCCGTTATAATTGCAGAGGAGAAAATTCTAGATTGGCTTGTAGAGAACAAAATATTATCTATAGCTTTGGAAGGTGAGATTAAATTCTTGTTCATATAACAATATATGTAATTTTAGTAGTGTGAGACAGTAAAAAATATGTGGACTAGAAGTTTGTTCAATATAGTTTGAGTTATGTTGAGACTAGAAAATGTGTGGATTAGAAGTTTGTTCAATATAGTTTGAGTTATGTTGAGATTAGAAAAATGTGTGGATTAGAAGTTTGTTCAATATAGTTTGAGTTATGTTGAGACTAGAAATTGTGTGGATTAGAAGTTTGTTCAATATAGTTTGAGTTATGTTGAGACTAGAAAATGTGTGGATTAGAAGTTTGTTCAATATAGTTTGAGTTATGTTGAGACTAGAAAATGTGTGGATTAGAAGTTTGTCCGATAGTTTATCATTTATTTGTTTGAAAGTAGATTAATTGCTCTTAATTGAGAAGTTGAACCCAATCCAATCTTTTGAGACAAAGTGTTAACATAATAATTATTGTAATGTCCTTGGTAAGAAAAAAGTTATTCCCCTAACTTAGTATTAATTTCCGGGTTCTTTGCATGTTGCATAAAATAATAATTGTAGATTTTATTAGTGCTACTGCAACTATGGGATCTGTAAGGAAATTAGACCTATTGTTAATCATTATAATACATAAACTGTCAACTGAAAGAGGATGAATGTGTTTCACTATGGTATTTAGTGAAGTCAGTTCTGTTAACCAGTGGGTAATATTTCTTGAGATCCTGTTAATATAAGCTAATTAATTTAACAGGAAATATTGACCAAGCACAGTACTGTGACAAAATCAAGGGGATTGTTGACTTTCTTGGAGCAAAGCTTTCATTAGATGAACTTGCAATGATCTGGAAGATGCAGGTATTGATATTTTGAAGAAATAATACATTGTTTGTTTTTACATCCAGGATTAGAATCTCTTTGGGCAGAGGCATGCCTCTTTCAACGTAGGTTCAAAGTTCTTTTGGTTATGTCAGAATGTCTGTGACCTTTTATTTTATGCACCAAATGGGGCAGTTACTTATGATTTATAAAATATCGTAATTATAATATTGTGCAGTCGGCATAGATCTTGATTAGAAAACTGGCCTCACAGTACGTGAGGCATTCCCATAAGTGCTCCGCCCTCTGTTCCAGCAGCCACTCGAGTCCAAAGCCGCCGAAACAGACGTCGACATCAGGGCACAACTCTGGCACCTGCGGCAGGCCTCTTTGTTGTTCCGCCCACCCACGCGGTGCCGTAACCAGTTCAAGCATAACGTCTGCCTGTCGGAACAACATGGTAACTGTTATCGAAGGTTACGACTACGGGATTGTATAGATGACGTGCCATGAAGCTTCTATAAGAAGATAACCTCAATATAAAGGCATGTCATCTACTAAGGTTTTCTGTTGCATGGTTCACGGCATAGATCTATGTACTAGTATAATGTGTTGGATTCCTGTTTGAGTCAATCCTTCTGCATTCATTCTCAAACTCCTGCAGATTAGCAGGATGGAGAACGGAATGCGTTGTGTCATGGTTTACAGCATTGCTGCGATATCTGCGCCTTTCGGCCTGACACTCTGCGCCTTTCGGCCTGACACATCCGACTTCAGCATGGCCTTGGGTCATTGGCCCTATATGGGATGGGACAGCCAACTCCATCCCATAACCTCCTTAGTCGCCTTCTATGACATGCGTGGAAGGTAAACAGTGTTGCTATTCTTTGCTCCCCTTTCGGGCCATGGCAACACACGGTCGAGTCAATCCTTGAATGTTTTCTGATTTATGAGGAAAATAATATATATACTCTTGTACTGGTCACAACAAGCTAAGGTCATATGTTTCTTGTTTTGTTAATCAATTCAGCTATTGGCTTTATCTAAATGTCATGACAATTATTCCAGCAGTCCCTTTATTTGTTTTTCTGTTTCTTTTCTCATGATCTTACTGGTGGTCATAAAGCTCTAAATTTTGACTCATCAGCTTCATATTGACCGCCGAAGACGGATGTGTTGGGCCACTGGCGCAAATAAAACGGCAACACAACGCATTTCCATTCTCTGGACTACATTCAACTGGAAATCTTGTAGGATCATTGTCCTGTTACAAGAGAAATCCAGTGGGAGTTTGAGAATGAACGCTGAAGAAGAAGAAGAAGAAGCTTCATATTGGTTCTCGCAAACATTAACCGTAAGGACCTCAGATTAAAATTGCAATTTATCTCCTGGGCCCTGATTCTTTTTTTGACAATGTGCATTATTTTTGGTGAGTGTTTGGTAAAAGCTTTTACTTTTTTGCTTGTTGATCTTTATGCCCTGAATAGTATGTGCTACCAACTTCTTCTTCTTCTACGTTCGTTCTCAAACTCCTGCAGGTTAGCAGGATGTAGTCTGGAGAATGGAATGCGTTGTGCCATGGTTTACAACATTGCTGCGATATCTGCACCTTTCGGTCTGACACATCCGATTTCAGCATGGCTTTGGGTCACTGACCCTATATGAGATGGGACAGGCAACTCTATCCCATAACCTCTTTAGTGGCCTTTTACGACATGCGTGGAAGGAAATTATTGGTGCTATTCTTTGCTCCTCTGCTTAAAAGTCATCTGGGACTCAGATGCTCTGGAAAACTTCCCTATCAAAAGAATGTCAGAGAAACATTCATCTGAAGCTAAAATTAAAACTACACTGCTTGTCCTGAGGACTAAGAATGACAAACTCATACTCCGTTAGTGTTCTAATATGATCGTGCACTTGATTATATCATTGATCTGCATCTTGGTGACTAAGGTAGCATGTTGATATAAACCAAGGCAAGAGAAAACAATAACCCATACAAAGTCTTCTAATCTGACATTGTCTTGTTGAGACTAAGTTCATGCCATGAAATAGAAAATATTGAAACCCTTCATATAACTAATATTTAATTTTTCAGAATGGACAGACCAACAATGTCACGGACAATATCCACTCTATAATTGCTGCAGCTGCTGTCAAGTTTGATCCCACACAACTGGAACATTTGTTTCTTCTTATACAGAAGGTCAGATTTTCTAGTTTTATTAATAGCCACGTTTGTATGATTCATTCATGGTATCATCCACTGTCCTTGAGATTTTATTATTTAATTAGGCACACACCGCCAATCTCTTTTATCTATAATTGTTAAAATTTTGCAGGAAAAAGTGTAGTTCTAGGACGCAAGATCATCCACACAATCTAGGTACTTTGGTGAATTTAATATATATTTAAAAAGATAAGAACAATCCATACATAATATGTGTAAACTTTACACATTTTACAAACTTTACACAAGCAATTATAATAATAGGGAAAATTAGGATAATTTTAGAGAGGGAATTATGAAAGATGGATAGGTAACATCAGAGAACAGACTATGTTAGCATGGACTATCAACATCATCTGTACAATGTTTGAGTCAACAACGTGAACTTACACTTGCAACATTTCACAAGTTCACATATAGTTCACAACACTTCACATACACATTGATCTGTACAATGTTTGACTCAATAAATTTTCTACATTTCTCAAGTTTCAAGTGAATAATTTTCCTAGTTTTCATGCTTGCAGATTTGTTGCTATTTCTGTAATCCCAGTTCTGGAATATATGAATTCTTAACATTGTTTTTGTTAATTTTAGAAATGGCAGGATGATAGTGATCGGACAAGAGAGAAGCTTCTCAGCCTCATTGGTAAAATTGGGAAAGATGCAAAAGTTGCCAAAACAACCACAAGAGTATGTTTCTTTTGAAGTGAAATTTATAATTTTTGTTAAGTGACAATTACTGAATTGACAATTGATAGTTTTATAACTTAGTTAAGATCTGACAAATTACATTCCCATTCATTTTATGCTGCTATGGAGTTGTTTTTCAATATAATTTTGTTACATTGTTAGAAATTTCGTCATATGTAGATTTTAACATAATAATAATAATGCTGGACATAAGTCCTAATGTGTGAGATATGAGACAGAATTCGTGGCAGTGTTTGTTTGAGAATACATCCTTCATGGCATCTGCTGGACATTCTGATATGACCAAGTCACAGCTGACAATAAATTTGAGGATCCATGAATGCTTCACAACTTTCATGTATTGTAGTGATGAACACAATTGACCTCTGTTTTAACGTTTAACATCGCAAAACTCCCATAGAATAATCTCTTTGGAAGGCGCTTGCCTGCATATGAATGATGTGGCCAGTCTATCAGAGTTGGGACCTAGCAGCAGAGCATGGATGCTTTACATATGGAACTTTTGAAGGATTTTTGTGTCTGGTACTCAATCCTGCCAACTTACCATGAAGTTTCTTAGGCACCGAAAGTGGAAAGAGTTAAGCTTTTGAGTGTGTCTCACATAGACAGTGCAGGATGACTGTAGAATGCAGGATAAATCAGTGTTGGTAGAATCTTGTTGTCCTGAAGAGCTTTGATCACATCATGTTTTCAAATTGTAGAACCACTTTACGATAGACGTTCAACCTTTGCTGCACTGGCGTGAGAAATATGCAGGGCAACATCCTTGTCAATTGTCACAGTTTGCGATATGGTGCTGCCGAGATATACAAACTTATTGGCAGTATTGAGTTTTTATCCCTTCACTGTGATTACTGTTTCTGTGTAGGGGAACCTGGCGCTGGTTGATACATTACTAGTGTCTTTGCAGTACTGATTGTGAGACCGAACGCATCACGGGCCAAAAAAAATTGGTCTATACTGTCCTGCATGTCATTCAGACTTAGTGTTGAGTGCACAATTATCGGCAAACAAGAGGCCATGAACAATGTCTATCTTAGTTTTGATCTTGGCCTTCAATTTACCAAGATTGAATAGCTTTCATCACTCGAAAAAATAAGCAAATTCCTGCACTGTTATTTCGGAAAACATTTAACATGGCAGAGAACACCATGCCGAAGAGTGTGAGACCCAGGACGCAACCTTGTTTAACAGTTAGTTACTGGAAATGGATTTGAGTGTGCTCCGTCATCTTGCACACAAGCTGTCATACCATCATGGACTGGCTAACCATGCTGGTGAATTTTTGGGACATCCAAATTTAGCCATGACCTTCCATACTCCTTTGCAATTTACAGTGTCAAATGCTGTAGTTACTTTGACAAATGTGGTATAGATACCAATTTTCTGTTCACTACACTTTTCCTGTAGTTGTCTGGCAGTGAATATTATGTCAACCATACCTCTGCCTTGTCAGATGCCACATTGGCTCTCTGGGAGGAGACCTGCCTCAAGATGGGTTTGCAGTCTGTTAAACAGGACCCTATCCAGGATCTTGCCTGCTATAGAAAGTATATAGTCAAAAACACTTTGAAGTAACATAAAACTAATAATCTTCAACTCCTGCATAATTCCAACATTAACATATGGATGCGAAAGTTGGAAAGCAACATCAAACTTAGAGCAAAGACTAAACACCTTTGAAAATAAATGTCTTAGAAGGCTACTGAACATACGTTGGTCAGACTTCAAATCAAACACAGTTGTCAGAGAAGAAACAAAACAAGAATATGTATCCACCTATATTAGAAAGCGTCACTGGAATTACATCAGACACGCGATACTGAAGGACTCCCCTGTCAAGCTTTGATGTGGTCACCAAAGGGCAAGAGAAAATGAAGAAGGCCAAAAGAAACTTTACATAGAACTATTACAAGGGAATGTTTCACCATCGGTATCAGAAACAATGATCTAAAGCAAATTGCAATGAAACGAATGGAAATCTATGACATCTGCCCTATGTGCAGTCTGTGGCCCTAGAGGAATAACTAACTAACTAAAGCCAGGACCTTGCCTGCTATAGAAAGTAGGCGATTTCCTTTTCTCTTGTATAGATGTATGATGGGAGCATCCTTAAAGTCTTGTGGTATCGCTTCCAAGGTTCCACATCGTCTAGAAGAGCTCTGTGAGTTTAGCAGTCATAACAGGGTCACTGATGACGTAAACTTCAGCTGGAATAGAGTCTAGACCGGGCACTTTTTCTACGGATAAGTTTGAGATGGCTTTCTCCACCTCCTCAAGACAAGGGGCTCTGATAATGAATGGTTGATTGGTGTTAATGTGATGCAAACAATCGATTCGTTGTTGATGTTGGAGGGACAGTTTCATATATTTCCTCTCTGTCAGTGATAGTACACTGGGAAGAGGAGACATTCCTGAAGACTTAGAACCATAGATTGCTTTTAGCGCTGAATAGAATTTCTGCATATTATTGCTGTCAGTATAATGCCGTATCTCTTTGGCTTTGCTACTAAACCATGAGACTTGCATCCTCTTTAGTTGGTTTTCTTTGAGTTTTTTTTTTACGTCTTTTTGCAGGTTGATGTAGGATTGTTTAGATAAACGTGTACTGTTTAGTTTTTGATCTGTACATCATTTTCGTCAAACCAGTCTTGATTCCTGCGAACAGCAGCACCTACCACTTCTTCTGTAGACTTGTCATGGAGGTTTTCTCAGCTTTTTTTAATGTCTATGGAGTCAACTGTCAATGGTGCAATTTTGGTATCCATTTAGATGCGCAGAAGCTGTTTTTAAAGTCAATCTTTCAGTTTTGAGACGTCAAGACATTTTGACTGTTTGCTATTTTTTGGTCACCGGAGATGCTGAGTATAGAGATTCATTTTGGAGACCAGCAATCTGTGGTTCATCCAGCAGTTGGTACCACACATGGATTTAGTGACTCACATCTTGCTTATCAAATTATCTCACGATGACATGATGATCAGTTTAATACCACTGTTTTGATCGTGGTTGCATCCATGAAGTCTTATTGTTGTGAGGTAGTTGAATTTAACCTACTTATCATTGTATTGGAGATAAGTAGGTTAAATGCTGCACATGTTTCAAGCAGTAGTTAAACACCCTTTATACAGACAACACAGCTGAAGAAGACATGCACATACTGCAACCTGGCACAGGGAAGAAATAGTGAAATCTTGGAATCCCGGGGATTTGATAAATAAGTAACACAACCATGCCATGAGGCAAAAAAGAATTGTATGAGTTCAAGTTTCAACCTTAGATACTCACTCAATTGAGGAACTGTGCTTTTGTCAAAAAGACTATGTGTTGTCAAGAGCTACATTCTCACAGCTAAAGGGATTACTTGATCATCTCTATTCTCATGCTTGATATGTAGTATGCAGATGATTTCTCAAACACCTTCTAATCATTCCTGTAGAAGGCAATAGAATCCCTTCTGCACTTGATGAATTCTCTGTTGACTGTGTGTACAATCTTGATCTAAAATAGATGCATACATGTTCACTATTGCTTTTATTAGTGAAATGATGAATACTTGCATGGTTTGGACATATATGCCAACATCATTCCATGTCAAAAACAATACTTCAGGGAACCGTAGAAGGTGGAAGAAGCAGAGGAGCCAAATAAAAGCATGGACTGACATCAAGGAATGGACAATATACAATTTTTATTCACTAATACATTGCTGGAGGACTCTGTTGTGTGCTGAAACATCCAATGGGGTACTTCTATTACCCTGACGGGTTACGGTATTATAACTAGATAAATATTAACTAGATTATAATTTATGGCTGTTGTAATCTCATGTGCACTAAACATTTGTCAGGTATTGGAACTGTTGTGGGACTTGGCTCACTTGCCCTCATTGAGTACCACCCTTATAGAACAAGCTCTAGATGAACACCATGCCATTTTGTCAGACTCATACAGTGTCAAAGAACAGGTCAAACTTCAGTATGTCAACAAGTGTGTTGATGACATTAAGAAGGTCAGTCCCAGAACTTATTATGTTAGTTTGTCACAGTGTTTCTCAAAATTTGTAAACATTAGAGGTGTTGGAAATTGGTTAATTCCTTTTGGGATAAAGACTACACAAGGCATTAATAATTTCTATCCCTGTTGAATGCCTCATTGCAAGTTACTGTAGTTCATGTATATTGCTTATGTCCAATATTGAACTCTCACTGTTGATTTTGTTGGAAATAGTCTTCACTAAATAGCAACACATTCTATTTTCCAGTTGAAATTAACATTATTTTAGACCGCCAAAATCACCTAGGTTATTGAGTTTAAGGAAATGGGTAACTAGTCTTATAGGAAAGTAAAGGTGGTAGGCCTGAACATATCCCTAAGTGTACTGTTAGTCATGAAAAATGCAATTTAATGCTCTATTCCACTATAGTCAAATCAGAAGGTAGAAGATGAGATTTGAACCTGGCCTATTTTCAGATGACACTAGATGATCGCCTTGAAAATTTGGTCAACATGTTTACTAAGTCTGGGCAATTTCTGCCATGGGACCTACCTTTTTTGTTTTACTTACCAAGTCGAGTAATAAACAGGAGATATTTTAGTCCAAGACATTCAACATGTGTATTTTATAGTCACTATGAACATGGGCCAGTAGATTAGAAACACAGGTAAAAGCACACAAATTTCATAGGTATATAGATTCCCTGACGATCACAAACATTTAAACATGCAAAGGCCATTAAGCCTTCATGCTGTAAGTTGATAAAATTGTATTTCTCTTCAACCTTGGGCAATGTGAAAAGGGATTACTTTACTTATTAGTAGTAACACATCTCTGTAATATTGTACAATACAGAAAATGTAGTAAATATATGTATGTAAAATTTATCAGATATAGAATTTTACCTACTATTTTATTTTTGTATTGTTTCGATATCTGCAGGGAGCCTGTGTGTTGCCAGCATTGAGGCAGTTAATGTCTATCAGTAAGAACATTATCAAGCATACTGTTCAAAAGACAGATAAGGTAAACACAATTGTCTCTGTATTTCACTGTTTTCTTATGGTTAATTCAATTAGGTTATTATTTTGGAATAACCATATATTTCTGAATATAATTCGAGAACTTTTGTATTTTTTTCCCCTGCTATTGATGTAGGGGTTTGGACTTAATATACTACAAGTAGAAACACAAAAACGATAACACAGAATACTATCAAATATTGGTAACAGGTTACAGACTTACTAATTACAAAAAGTCATTAAAATTCTTTGAAGTTGGAATCACTATCTGAATTCTGATACAGCTCATGAATTTCATGCACTGTCTTTGGAATATCAGTGTGGATATCATGTCTCTATCTCACCGTCTAGAAGAAAATTGTTCTCTGAGGTTTTAAAAATGGTCTTATGAGGCTGGCAATACTTCTGGGGAAAGATCATACTGTATTATCTTTGTTGTACTTTATGTGAGTACTGGTTTCTACAGTATTATTACCAGTGTTATTTTGTATACTTTGGTCTCTATTTGATTTCTGATTTTGGTAAAATTTTGGACATTAACATTAAAGTTACATCTTCAGCTTATATACGAATGAGCTTATATTCTGAAATATACAGTATGTAATTTCCAAGATTATCTATGATTTATGTGTTTCTGGTGACTAACACAAGTATGTGAGGTCAGAATAATAAAAGGAAAACGAGCTTCTCCAGCAAGTATGGAAATATGCAGGATGTCTATTAAAGTCGCTGTACTCTGATTTATATTGCTGGTGACACTATGTCATATGCATTGTGAGCATTTAAGTGATGTCATTGACACAACATTTATGAAAACCACTACTGCTCATGCCAAAGTTCCTTTTTTGGTCAAACTCTGCAACTAACAGCAATCTGCTGACTCATGTTGTACAATGGAAATGTACAGCTTTCAATGATGCCATGTTGTACAATGAAAAAGTACAACTTTCAATGATGCCATGTAGCGAACATACATTTTATAATTTTATGTCAAAATTCAGTGCACATCAACTTTATAGACAGCCTGTACACACCAAATCAGTTGTGAGTAGTCAGGGCCCAAGAAGGAAGCAAAGAACAGCTACACTGTCAGTTGCACTGCATGTTGTAAGAGGAGATTGAGAAGGTTTTGATGGTGGGCCATCTATAGTTACTGGTAGTTTGTTCCTTTTGTTCAACAGGCGGCACATGTGGCAGAGGTTTTGATTCTCCATGCATTGCGGTCCGTTGCCGTGCCTGTACTTTTAGTTCTTGTATGGACTCTTAGAATGGGCCTCCATCACATAGAGAATGAAATAAACCTCAGTTTCAGAATAGTGGGTGATTTACGATTGTGCTTATTAGGACACAGATCAGCCGACCATAGCAAGTACGAAGAACACAGCTACTTCCATCTTGAAACAGAACCAGAGACCCTAAAGAGGGTCAAAGTAATCCAGAAGATATGCTGAAGTTGGATGTGTACCAACTGTTGTGTGTTGTAAAAGGTGATTAAATGAAGTTGGACAAGTGTATCACTACACCATCCCTTGATCTGCACTGGGATGAAGCCTGTTGAAGACCCATGTCTGTTCTTCTTCTTTCGTTCACTTGAAACATGTCTATATCTGTAATTCTGTCTCCTTAATAAAACTCACTGTCTTTTGTAGTTCATATAGTGTCCCATAGAGTTTTGATTCCAGTGTTGTTTCCTCTGGCCAATATGTCTGCCTCAGCGTTTCATGCTCAGAACACTCTTGAAGTATATGTTTGGCACTCTTTGCTGCCTGTCCACATGTACACATGGCCGTGTTTCCAATCTTGAACTTTGTATACATGTGACTGCGGAGTCGGTTGTGTCCTGTTCTGAGACGTAGAATTATAACTTGTTCTGATCTGTTCATATTGTGATAGTCATCTTGTGTTGGTGTTTGTGGCTTTCTTATTGACTTTATCATCTGTTTTTTCTGATGGTAGGTGATTGGTATATCTGGTTGGTCTTCGGCAGCACCTTCCTTAGCCAGTTGGTCTGCTTTTTCATTTCCTGGTATTCCACAGTGAGAGGGTATCCACTGCATGGTTACCCTATACTGGTAAGACAATTCGCTAAGTAGTTTTTTTAAGTCTGTTAGTTTTCCAGACTGGAGAGCTTGAAGCACTGACCTTGCATCTGTCAGGAATACCACAGGCTGTGGGTCAGAGTTGGAGTTCAGCAGTTTTTTAGCTGCCACACTAATTGCCTGGATTTCTGCATCATAATTATTGCAGAATTTTCCTGTCGGTGTTCTGATTGTATCTCTAGGCTTGTGTGGATATTCTATATATACACCTGCACCTCCATTCCTCACAGCATTCTGTGCTGACCCATCTGTGTACACTCTGACCCATATATCTTGTGGATATTCCTCATCCAGGAAACTGAGGGTGACTGTCATTCGCTGCACACTGTTCTGTTCGTCCTCGCTTAGTATTCCTTTCACATGGGTCTGAATGTATATTGGCATTCCATGGCTTTCACTCCACGGGGTTTGCTCTGGTACAGACCTTAAGGGGCTGTCAACTTCAGGTAGGTCTGTAAGTTGTCTACGGAGTCGTTTAGCTTGATGGATAAAGCTGCTCCTTTTCAGTCGTCCCATTGCTAGATTTTGGAATCTTTCCTTCATTGGATGACTTGGCATACACTGAAACTTTTCTGCTTGAATTAGTACTTTTGTGTCTCTGCGTTCGCCAAGTGTTTGCATTCTTCCCATTTTCTGCATCTCTGCTATGGGTGTTGATTTCATTGCTCCCAACATTATTCTAAGTGCCTGGTTTTGCACTTTATCTAGATCTTGTAATGTGGTGTTTGATGCAGGACACAACGCAGCTGAACCGTATTCCAGGTGTGGTCTTATGCCTTGCTGGTAAACTTTACTGAGTATATTTCCACTGGCTCCCCATGTGGTTCCACTTAGTTTTCTCAGGATAGCTAGCTTCCTCCTGGCTTTTGTTGTTGCTTTGTTTATGTGCTGCTTCCATGTCAGCTTATCATCAAAAGTAACTCCGAGGTATGTGGGTTGTTTGTCTTCTTTCAAGAGCTCTCCATCTATCTTGATATGACCAGCTTTTTGTTTTGGTGAGAGGGTAAAGAGTGTAGTGCTGCACTTATCTGTGTTAATGCTGTCGCACCATCTATTAGCCCATAAGGTTAGGGCATCGATAGCTCTTTGTATTTGTTTAGTGGCCACTGTTGCATGTTCTTCCGTGCACCAGATCACCAGGTCGTCAGCATACATTGCCACTTTGATCCCGTGTGGTAGTTCAGCAACTAGGTCATTGATGTAAACCAAGAAAAGTGTGGGTGACAGGACTCCTCCCTGGGGGACTCCATGACGCAGTAGAACTTTCTTGCTCTTGCGACCATCTAATTGTACCCTGGCTCTTCTATTATGCAGGTATGCTTTTACCCATTTGTACATTCTTGAGCTAACCCTGCAATTTCGCAATTTCTTTAGGAGCCCTTCTTTCCAGACCTTATCAAATGCTTTCCTGAGGTCTATCCATGCTGCTAGTACCAGTTTCTTTTCTTGGAAGGCATCCTCAATCTCTTGGGAGAGGTAGGTTGCCTGATCTTCAGTAGAGTAGCACTGTCTGAAACCTGCTTGCTGTGATACCAGAAGGTTTTCACTTTCAAGGTACCACTGCATCCTAAGATTGATAATGCGTTCCATTGTTTTACATAGACAGCTTGTGAGGCTGATGGGCCTATAGTTGGAGACTGTGTTGCCATCTTTTCCTGATTTGAGGAGTGGTATCATTATTGCTTCTCTCCACGCCTGTGGTACATTACCTGTGGACCAGCTTGTGTTAAAGATCTGCAGTAGCTTTGCTCTTGCTGCACTTCCCAGGTTTCTAATCATTTCATTGGACACTCCATCAACTCCAGGGGACTTTTTCATTTTCAATTTGGATATTGCATGCTCCAGTTCTCTCATTGTGATTGGTGCCTCCATGACTTCAGGTATAGGTTCACCTTGTCCAATGTTTTGCTGGTTCTCTCGAACCTCCTGTTGTTTGTCTGGGCTGACTTTGACGTTATTGTCTTCTGCAAAGGAATCAGCTGCATGTTTACCTCTTAAAATGTTTCTATCTTTATAAAGTGTGATCCTGGTATTTCTCCCTGTACCTTCATCATTTAGTTGTTTTACAAGTTTCCATAATTTCCTAGTATCTCTTTCTAGGTTCAGCGACTGTTTTTTCTTTCCAGCTGCTCCGTCTGGCTTGTAACTTGGCTCTTTGAAATTTAGCCTTTGTTTGCTGATATTTGTTGTGATGTTCTTGGCTAGGTCTGTTCTCAGCCTGCTGTCTAGATGTTTCCATCTCATTTTGCAGCTTTTCCAGTTCATCATTTCAGTAGGGTTTGTAGTTTTTGCGTGCCCCCCTGGGTATGGTTTTACTAGCAGCATGTAGTATACATCTATTAAATTCACTCACTGCTCTATTGATGTCTTTGTCCAAGTTCATGTCCTTAGCTAGAACACTGGTTAAATGCTGGTACATTTTCCAGTCTGCCCTTTTATAGTTCCACCCATGTCTGGACTATAGGAGCTATTCAACCCTGTTATCTGCAGCATGTTTTGAGATTGAAATCCACAGCAAAGTGCTCCCTGAAGCGCAATAGTGCACACCTTGTGGATGACATTCTACAGCCACATTGAGTGAAACCGCCATCTTGGAAACTCTGATGTCATTTGTTCTAACTGTGTATGACCAACAAAACTAGTCATGACAGAATTACTATTACTATAATATTTTCAGTTTGTCTTTGTTTTCTGACATCCCTCAGGGTGTGATCAATGAACTGAACAAAGGCAGTGATGTGATAAAACTTGTCACCAACAGTCTAGTAAAGTGTCATAAGCAAGCAGTCTCAGTTGTTGGAGATGGGCAGCCTAAGCCTACCACTATGGTTGATGGTAGATACCCACATTCAGATGTAAGTACTTTCTGACATAAACATTTCATGAAATGTCATGCAATTGCAAATGTCACTGCTAAACTTAAAACAACCTGCTTTAATTGTACATGTTCACTGCTGAAGATGGATGTGTCGGGCCACTGGCAAAAATAAAACGACGACACAACGCATTTCCATTCTCTGGACTACATCCTGCTAGAAATCTAGTAGGACAATGGTCTTGCTACAAGGGAGATCGAGAATGAACGATGAAGAAGAAGAATTGAACATGTTCAAGTAGATATCTGAGAGTGAACAAGAAGAAACCTGGCAGAAGATTGAATGACAACTGCGAGAGAGTCACTTGGACCTGATATGATAACAGTAATAATAAGTAATACAATGTTACTTAGAAAGCAAATAAACTACAAATAATAAATGTAAATGAAGTTATTTCTTTTTATTCTATGTTCATTCTCTAACTACTGCAGATTAGCAGGATTTAGTCCAGAAAGTGGAATGCTCTTGTCTCATAGTTTACAATTTAGCTGTGATATCTGCACCTTTAAGCCTGATACATAAGACTTCAGTACAGCTTCTGGGTCATTTTCAAAATCTATGGGATGGGACAGCTAACTCCACCAAAAACGTCCTTAGTTTCCTCTTTTGACATGCATGGCAGGTGACATGACAGGTGTCACTATCTTTTGCTCCTATTTCAGGCCCCGACAGCACACAGGTGAATGATAAGTTATTATGTCTTATAATTTATATTATTATTTGTCCGGCCCTATGATGGAGTGTTACAGAGCACACCTCGGACTACCACGGTTCAAACCCCACGCATGCAACTGTGCATTCAGACCATTAAAAAATAAATGGGAAACACACACAGCTACCCACTCACGCCCGCCTGTTTTTGTTCCTAATTCTGTCTAATTAGTGCTACTCCGAGGATTCTCGTAGACAAGTCATTTCTGTTGTAGCAAGTTTTCTTTTGGACTTCTATTGTTAGTGTCCACGTTTAACATTGGTAGCATAGTGATGTTTAGCTTGTTTTATATAGTGTAGTTTTGGTGTTCATGCTCACATATGTGTTGGAGATAGCATCCCATTAATGCAGAGTTGTGGCTCAATCTGGGATCATGAGATTTACTCATAATAGTTACAGCAGATGCATAGCATTTCCTATAGTAACCTCTAGGCAACACAAAAGGATGCTTTAAATGAGGAAGGTCTTGGAATGCAGAAGACACCTTTCTCAGTCTTTGAGATAAAAGAAGGAAATGAATTAGTGGAATCAGGCAAAGTGACAAATTTGTCCATGACAAATGTGGGGATACAGCTATGAAGCGAGTGTCATGATTGAGTTGCCACCAGTACAGAAAAAAAGATACAACTCATCTAGCAGTACTCAAAGCCACACCATGCAATAATTTACACTAATTTTTTTAGTCAAACAAACCTGCAACAGAAAAGGGTTCAATATCTGAAGAATACAGTGAGATTGTAGACTTGTCTCTGTATAGGCATAGTTCATACACATGTGACACCCCGTTGAGAGGCTGGAGACTCACAAGCTAGGAAAGTAAACCCAAGGAAATGTTTGTCAAAATTGAATATGCTGGGCTGAAAATGCAGACCAAAACTACGATGGACACAGGATACTGAAGACCTTCTGGACATGATACTGAAAGAGGCTTGATGCTTGTACAGAACCGATAAGCTTATAGAGTGGCAATGAGGACAGCTGCATAAGACTGGTCAACATAGATATTGATAGCTGAAATATTACAGCTTTGCCATAAACAGTAAGACAATACATGTACATTTATGCTCAAATATTAATATCAAAAACATAAATTTACATGGTTGTATTAGAGGGAGTTCAGATTCTGCAATATTATGATATTTATTTGTGATAAATATTGGGGTAAAATGGCTGCAAAGAATATTCACAATAGTTTGGAAAGAAAGGGAAGTTCCAGAGGACCGGAAAAATTCAGTAATCGTGCCATTGTGGAAAAACAAGGGCAACAAAAGCGATTGCGAAACATACCAAGGTATCTTGCGACTAAGCCACACCGGGAAAATCTATGCAAAAGAGATGTGAGATGAAATGGTTGAAGAAAGCTGCAGAGGTCACCAAGCTTGATAGATTACAAAATGAAGACATCAGGGAAAAAATAGGTGCAGAGGTCACCAAGCTTGATAGATTACAAAATGAAGACATCAGGGAAAAAATAGGTACAACACCTTGCACAGAATACATAGAAAGGTAGCAGATAAAGTGGTTTGGCCACATTATGAAAATGTATCACAAGTTGCCCGTACAGGCATATAACCAAACGAGATCAGGGCACAAAGCAAGAGGAAGACCACGAAAAAGATGGATAGAAAATATCAGGGACATCTTGAACAAACATGGTCATAGCACAGCCAAGGCCACCCATCTGACCTTAGAACACAAATTCAAATCACCCCTACGCTTAACGGCAAGAGTGGATAACAAACCCCCTGGGGAAAGACAATAGACAATAGATTTATATGTGAAATATTGTTTCTTACAGTACATCACAACACACTTAAGCTTCTTGAGATATGTATTACAAGAGGGTGTCCTCTATCTTCCTTGGAATCGAGCTCGGGACATCTGGACCACACTTGTTGCCAACCACAGAGCATGCGAATGGGATAGAGAGGTAGGCTCAAAATTTTTGTGGTAGTTTTTTTATTATGTGTCTTTTAGAATATTTACCTTCGGGTGTGAACATGGCGTAAGTTTGAATGTTATTCGCTCAGTCGTCACTTGTGGATTATTTAATATCATATTGTGTGTTATTTAAAGTGAATGGCTAACACCTGAAATGTTCAGAAAATTCCTTGTGTTTTTTCTATTGTGTAAATTTGAATATTCTTGGAGGGGAGTTGAAGTTTAGACGTCAATGGTGCCGTCATGATGTTCGCTAGGCGCGAACAAGGAAGAGACCAATAGTCACCAATATAGTGTAAGTAGTAGCTCTGCAACTGGGCAGTGCAGGGCACCCATGTGAAATCAAGAAATTCAGCGTCGGAATAAAAACAATATTTCCTAAATAATGGCTGTCATTCTGAAGGATTTTGGTTAACATGCAAAAATAAAATGCAATAATTTATCGTAACTCACCATACTTAGATTACAAATGAAAATGGAAGTAACAGAAGTCTACTTTCGATTTATGTGTTGCCTGGGTGTAAGACGTTAGTTTTCACTCGTTTTATTCCTTGTTGAAAGAGAAGCTTAGCAACGGGTGCAATTTTCAACCTAACACCTTTACCACGGCAGAATTTTCAGACTGTAGCATTGTAAAGGTTAATAGATACTTGTACTTGATCTGTTATGTACTAGTTTTTGTCAACTTTGTATTGTTTACCATTTTTGCTTATTACAAGTTTATTTCATTTATTTGTGTTACTGCTGCCATCTTCTGTTAGATATTCTCTGACATTGTGGTTGGTGTTAGATATTCACAGTATGACAGTTTGAAAAATTTGACTCCATATATTTGAAAATTTGTGAAATGAGCATGCTGCCAGAGCTATGAAGAACATGAGGTACTTAGACAGACCTGTCCTCCGCATAAGTACCTTATTGGTACTTATTATACAATGTTTTTTGCAGTCTCATTTATTATGAATTCCTGAAATAGTTTAGGTTTTAACCTTCTCTTGAATATGTTCGGTGAGTATGATAGTCATCCATGAAGAGAACTATTCACTTCCTTACTTACCATTGTAGTTTTCTCTATCTTTATGGTTTATGCTAATTTTCAAGACATTGGCTTTTAATTTAATCAAGCAAAATGAATTAAACAGGTTACTAAAACACTTACCTTGCCTATTAATAAAAATATATTTAAAAAAGTATATATAAAAAACATAAAATAAAAATAAACAGGACAATTCTCCACGTAGGCAAGGTAAGTGTTTTAGTAACCTGTTTAATTCATTTTGCTTGACTATTTGTTCATTAGGTTACTGCGGCACCATCCACTTTGTCGGACACCCTCTGACCATTTGGTTATTTATACTTTTAATTTAATATTGCTAGAGGAATATCTTTTTACTAAAAATCTATTTATATTGCCATTAATTATGATTCCATAGGATTCCTCCATTTTCATTCTGTATGTATGTGGTATATAATCTCCAGACATGCTATGAATGGTTCTGTAATGGAATCTCAGACCTTGAGATGGATACTCAGACTAACATGTTTCAGAAGGAAGTTTTAAGAATTGATGCAGCAAAACTTAGTGAAAATGGTATGTTGTAATGTTGCTGATAGTAGCAGTTTTAGTATTATTATTTTAACTATTACTATATTATTAGCTTTGGTAATGCTCCTACAGTAACTTGTTTCTAAAGCTTACTTACATCATATTTTTTGACTCCTTTTGGTTACTGTGTATAATTGAAGTAATTTTATTGCTATTATTATTATTATTATTTAGGTAACTAAAACATCAATAGTTTTACAATAGCTGACTTGTTGTATTATCTCTCAAATGAAACAATAATTATTCTGTAGGTTTCAAATGTTTCAAATGCTTCTTTGAGCGTGTGAACCAGTATGAGCACCGTCTAAAGAATGTCAATAGTGCCATGGTGGTAGAGAAGACTGAGCTAGTTGGGCTAGACTACTTGTGGGAGATATGTCTCCATGTTCTTGATGAAGGCATTGCTGATCAGGCCATTCAGATGCTGCTGATGTTAAGCTACACCAACCTCAGCACCAAGTTGAAGAAGGTGACTATCTAATTTGTACATATCTGTTGTGATCCGCAGGAATTATGAGCAATATAGCTATTGTATCCTGTGAAATTGGGAGGTTTCTTCAGAGCTTTATTCAGAGACCCAGAAGAGTTACAACTTAAAGCAGTGTGCAATACTTTGAGAAGCCTCTCACCAGAAGTGATAAAGTTTGTACATATTAGAATAAATGAAATTTATACCTTGTTTTGGAGTCTTATACTTTTTCCAAGTGCTTAACCAAGGATTGTTTGGGTAGTCTCAGTGATAATCATATCTTGTAATATATTTCAGCACAGACTCAAATCATCCTTTGCAGGATAGCTCAGAACTGGTTCACTCATGTCATCTCTGACTTCTTGTATTGTTGATTTGAAATATGCCTACATCTGCAGATTTGTTTCTTATATAAACTTAGTTGTGCTTTGGTAGCTCATTCAGGGTTGTGTAGAGTTTTACTTTCAGTTTTGTTTCTATGGGTGTGTGGGTTTGTCTTAGTATTTTATACTCTCAACATTTATATACTCTTCAATCTGAGGTGCTTGTTCATATGTGCATATATCTGTAATGCTAAATTTGAATGTTGTATGCATGTAGCTGCAGAGTGTGTTGTGTTTGTTCTGATTCATAGAATGACATCTTCTGAACTATTAATGAGCTGGTAATCATGGTTGTACTTTGTTTGATTTGATCATTTTCTTCTTATGTTGGGTAATTGATACAACTTTATTTACTAATCTGTCTTTGGTCAATCTCTCACCAACCATCTAGACTGATACATTATGGCAGTTCTTATTATGGGTTTCAATCCAGCACCAGCAACTGTTTGCTATTACTGTGCAAACATTATCTTGAATAAACCGGGTGCTAATATCCTTTAGTCTTTGACTTTCAACAAAGCAACAGATTTTTGTTCACATGTGAATTCTCTACATGTTTGAAATGCCCTGAATACAGCTTCTTTCTACATTAAATTATTGTATATGGTTAAGAGTTTTAAATTACTTTTATGACATTTTATTTTTGTAGTGTTTTTCTTCTAAACTATGTAAATACACATATACATATATAATTTTAATTGCTCACTAAATTAACGTGCAACCAAATTTAATCAATTTCTCCTTTTGTTTTCAGGATCCAGTGTCTTTGCACAAGAAATTTATTAGTGAATGTAACACAAGATTGGAAGTAAGCGCAAAATGGTTATTATTAGTGAATGTAATACAAGATTGGAAGTAAGCGCAAAATGGTTATTATTAGTGAATGTAATACAAGATTGGAAGTAAGCGCAAAATGGTTATTATTAGTGAATTTAATACAAGATTGGAAGTAAGCGCAAAATGGTTATTATTAGTGAATGTAATACAAGATTGGAAGTAATTGCAAAATGGTTATTATTAGTGAATGTAATACATGATTGGAAGTAAGCGCAACATATTTATTAATGAATGTAGTACAAAATTGGAGGAAATTACAAAATAATTGTTATTATATGCAGCCAGTGTGTAACGAGGGCCCGAAAGAGGAGCAAAGAATAGTAATACTATGACCTGCCATGCATGAGTAAAATATAACGATGGCAGTTTGGAGTGAAGCTATAGGTTCCATTTCTTGTGACTCAAAAGCCTTACTGATGTCAAATGTGTATTGCAGCTAAGCTGTAAATCATATGAATATGACAAAGAATTTCATTTTCTGGACTAGATGCTGCAGAATTGTGAGAAAGAACATGGGAAAAAATAATGCAACACCTGATCTAGTATGTGCTGCCACTGTTATTCATCAAGTGATTCTTCTTTCCAACTTTTCTCTTCCTTTATGGATGCCATCAAGAGCTTGTCTAGTTGCCTATCCATCTTCATTGCATATCTTTAATCTTCATCTCCGCTGGGAACTGGTGAGTTTCCGTCTAGTTTAGTGTTGGACATCAACTATGGCCATCTTATGAGAAGTTGGTGGTGGAAGCATTAGTTGATAGATGCATAATTCTTCTGCATTGTGATAGGTCTTCAGGCCAGTAGACAGGACGAAGTTCCAAGTCTTCTCCAGATCAGAGCTGATGCCCTAAAGTTTTTGTCTAAGTTCAGTCCAGTGTGACCATGTCTTACCTAGCAGTTATTTGTAATCTAGACTTGGAGTATGTGTTCAGGGGTCTGTATTCCTGTTTCACTAGAACATTCATTTGTGTGTCACCCTGATCCAGTACAGGTGACCCTGTAGTCTGCCGTGGCCAGTTCTAAGATGAAAGATGATGGTCTGTTGTTGCCTATGAAGTTGGTGTATGTGGTCTAGTCTCTGATCACTATTCATATCCTTCTTCTGCTGTGATGTATAATTGTTGCAGATTAGTGTTTTTTGTTCTCACTGTTTGGCAGGCAGAGGACTGTTGAATTGTTCAATTTTTCCTGTTGCTTTTGCCAGGGCACCAGCTCTCATTTCCAGTGATATTAAAATGGGTGGATAGCCATTGAAGAATAATGTTTGAGATTTTTTCAATGTTTTTCAGTTCTAGTCTTATTGTGTTTTCATTGTTATGATTTTATAATGCTTTCAATAAAGACAATGCATTCTGTGAATATACTATGTTAGTGTTGACTGTTCTGTTCTTGCAGGGAGTGCCACAGCTTCTGCTTTGAAGTTTGAACATGTCTGTCCTGTCGGGAATGCTTTACTGAGACTCTTTCCTTTGTTATATCTTATAAAGACGCCTTCCATTTCTGAGAGCTCCCTCTGCTGATTCATCTGTGTAATCATGTGTTCATATTTTGGGATTATATCTGTTAAATTTTTTTTTTTACTGTGCCAGAGATTTCAACCATGCATACACAATAACCTGAGATATACTCTCACACTATATACACTAACAGTGTTTGCTCGCCAGAGTGTTACCAGGGCCTGATAAAGGAGCAAAGAATATCGGCATAGGGCATGTCATGCATGTCATAAGAGGCAACTAAGGTGGATTTGAGGTGTTTACTGTTCCATCCTATAGAGTCACAGTGACTGAGAAGCTTGATGTCAGACTGCAAGGTATAAATATTGCAACTAATCTAAATCATAACGCAATATATACTGATATCTGGATTACACCCTGCTAATCTGCAGGAATTTGAGAACTCACAGAGGTGCCTGTTTATTTTAATTCAGCTATCATTATTTTACTTGCAATTTTTTCTATTTAAAGACTGCTATGATTGGTATGGGTGGCAACGTAGTTGCTCAGACAGTTTCAAATGCTACCAAACTTGTCACTGCTGCCATAGTGCCTGATGTTGCTAATGTGCCTCTACCTTCCAGGTAAACATAACCAACATTTTATTTCTGTTGTTACTTGCATATGAGCATGGAGCCAATGTTATAATTTCATCTATATTATACTCAACCTTTAGGGCTCCAAAGGCGCAATATTGCGATGAAAGTGTTCCCACCACCATGCCTATTGTCGCAATATTGCCCCGCTAGGCCCTGATAGATAGTACCTGAATCGCGAGTACGGAACTTCACACGAAGTAAATCTTATATGGCGTAGAAATTCCTGCCACGCGAAGCTAGGAATACGTCACAGTCTTAAGGTTAAATACCATTACACATTAGCATTGTAAGAAGGGGAAAGCCAGCAGATTTTGTCAGCGCATTTCTGGAGCGACTTTGGCCATTTTCGGTGCCGTATTTTACTATCAAATTGAGTACAGCATAACATGGGTAAGTGATCGTGACTACATGTTCTAATTGTTTTTTTTATATTTAATATGTTGTTATTTAATAAGAATGTTTGTGTATTTGTTCAAAATCACAAAAATAATATGTAACGGGTGCCACATGTCTGCATGGACAATAATTACCTTGTGTTTCAGCCTAAAACTAGTGTTGACCGGACGGACATTATATGCGAGTTCTTTACGTTTTATTAGTTTTTTAAGTCCATATTATATTAGTTTGGATATGAAACAATATATATACAATAAGTATAGGTATTTTTGAGAATTATATTAATGTTTCCTCACATTGCTCAACTATTATGGTCGTCAAGAAGATATATTTGTGATTTTAAAAATGGCGGCCCCCCCCCCCCCCCCCGAATTTTCAACTTCACAACTTGCTCACAACAATCATATCACACATACAACAAAAACACAATTATATTCACTATTCACTCCTTTATTTAGATGCAAAAAAATTATTTTGATTTAATTTTAAAAATGTTTTCAAAACACCCACCATCAATAACGCAAATTTTCCAAAAACGAATTCAGGCCCCAGGGGATATTGTGTAATTTTAATTCAGGGCTCTAAAGGCTAATATAATAAAGGCTTTTGTTTGAAATACTGTGCAACAATACTACTAATATAGTTAGTTGAAAGTTTTATCAACTGTGCCTGTCTGTAATATGTAGAAGAATTTTCAGATGTATTGCTTCACCAGTTCACTGAGCTAGAACCATGGATCGGAATTCCCCTAGCCTCAACAAACGGTAATGAAATAAGCCGTTGGTAATAATTATGTCAGGTCAGTAACCCTCGCTGACCGATGAACTGTTGTAATGGTAAAGGGATTGCCCTCAGGTGAGCAATAATTGTCTAATTTTCAGACTGTTTCTAAAAGTCTCACCGTATGTATATATATCTAAATTTCAGGTGTGATGTACCAATGGTATGAACTATTTGTTACCTCCTTGTATCATGCAATCAAAACACCTTCATGTTGATTGAATTGTTTATTTTGTCAAGGTCAATAAAGTACCTAGCAATTGAACGACTGTTGTGGATTGCTGAAGCCTATGTTTTATCTGTGGAAGAGATTCACTCTGTTCCACGGACCATTTTACCACATGGATCATCTTTCCATGGTTATCAGCTCAATATCTTGGTCAAATGTCCATTGAAGCAGGAGTTTACCCTCCAGGTGAGTTGTAGGCAATTAATACTGTTACAAGTGCTACAAATAAAATGATGACTTAACACATTTCCATTCTCTGGACTATATCTTGCTGGAAATCTACTAGAACAAATGTCCTGAAGTTTCTACACATATTTTACCCGATGCCGAGCAATGAAGTTTCTACACACTCTTTACCCCATGCTCAGCAATGAAGTTTCTACACACCTGTTGCCCCATGCTCAGCCATGTCTACACACTCATTACCCCATGCTGAGCAATAAAGATTCTACCCCATGCTGAGCAATAAAGAATCTACACATGCTTTTCTTTGTGCCAGGCAGTTTCAATACAACAAAAGTGTTTACCTCCTTACTTTCCTCATTTGATTTTGCCTTTAAGTATTTTCTGTAATACTTTGTCTTTTGTATTGTAATCAATCAAGTTCATAGTTTTAAAAAATCTGTGGGGGTATTAAAAGCTTTGAACAGAGTAGAATACTGCAAGCGATTCAATATGAAAGGAGAGATCAGACTTTTCCCCCTCATCTCAAGACCTACTGCGTTCCTGCTCACATTGCGGCAAATTTTTCAGAGCTCAGATTGGACTCATCAACCATCTGAGGACTCACAAACCAAAAAAAAGATAACAGCCTTTTTTCAATGCTATACTCATTTTTGCTTTTCCATGGAGGAACATCAGTCATTATTCTATTTAGAATGTCTTTAGAAGTTTGGTCTTTCTTTTGAATAATTTATTATATTCTTTGATAGTTTCTTATCCTAATTAATATAGTTTTAAAAGTATCAACTTTATCAGATTTATGGAAGTCCAAGTTATTGTGTGAAATGTCCTAATTAATTCAAGCTTAAATTTGCATTAAGTTCCATATGTGTTTATAATTTTGACTTCAGTGCCATAGTAACGAGACCCTGGGATCTGTGAGACGGAAAGTTCTTGCACATCTTAACCAGCCTTCAGATCATGTGCAGATGCATACAAATGACAAATTGGTTAGTATTTTAAAATCTAATATATCATATAAAAACTGTGGTAAGGTATTTCTTTAGCATTGAAATGTTAGAAATCTAACAATGCAAAAACCATGTAATGTTAAATTGCTTATTGTTTTATCCAATTGTTTCCTTATCTCAGTGGACCAATTTAAATTTGCTGCAGCAGAAATGTGGTTCTTGTATAGAATTTTATTTATATCCCAATTCAGAATGGAAATGTGTGAACAGTTTGAGTACAAAAAAAACATTAAAAAATGTTGCTTGTAATTCTTTTATTACTTGATTACTTACCTTGATGAAGATGTTTTGTTTGATATGTTGGTTTTATTGATTGTTTTATGTTTCTGCCATAATAAAGCTGTCAGTTATACTGAATATAAGCAAGATTTTAAATGAAGAATGAGTGAAAACATGACTAAATCAGAGCATTCTAAATGTAAATTGTAAAATAGACAAGGTTTGTTGTTCATATATCTACAGGTATATATATATTATATAATTATATATATAGGGGTAAGTTTGATTGTTCTTGGATTTTTCTGTTGTTGAATATCTGCAGTCTGTTTGTTAATTTAATATTATAATTGTCGAGTGTGCACTGTATTTTCTTGAAAAAGACCTTGTTCTTTAATCACTGATTTAGTCTGTTTTGTATACTGTCATATATATTTTTTTGATGATGTTAGTCTGATATTTTGTTTGTGAATGGTACAACTCACTACCGTGTGTTCTACTTAAGTACTTAAGCTCTTATTATATTATAATAATTATATTTTTACTTCCTATGTACAATGGGGTGGTTTCTTCAGAGCTTAATTTCACATCCAGAAGACTAACTCTCAGCAGTGTACAATGCTTTAAGAAGTCTCCTACTTAGAGGGTAAATTTTAGGGGTTTTGTGACTTCTACCTTTCTGCAACATGCAGAGATGGAGTTATAGGCTTCAGCTCCCTTGCCAAGCATCCCTTCCTGTTAGGTGCCCATAGGAACCCAGTCACTCTGGACCATAGTCACTATCTGTCAGCAAGCTATGCATTCCCGCCATCGAAGGGGGATGTCCAATTATCAAGGGCTAACATGTTTGCCTGATTCTTCCAGGGAACTGTCATGTCCTTCTTTGGAGTTGCTTTTCACCACATCCTCCATGTACCACCTGATCATAGCTAGGGGCCATGTACATATTGGCAGTTGGGATCGTATTCAGGAACTGACTCATAGTGTGATGTATAATGCTGGATTGTTTCTATATATATATTATACCACAATGGGAAATATTGTTTTTGTATAGATGAAATGCTGTGGAGCTTCTACAAGAGGAAAACCTCAGTATATTCGCTTGTCATCCACTGAGAGTTTAATGTTCCATAATTGTTGGTGAGACCAATCTCAGGCCAATAGTGAGGCCTTCTGCATTCGACGACCTGGTTATAAAAGGTTATCTCCAGTGGTCAGAAAGTTTTATCCAAGAAATGAATAAGGAAGTCATGAGACCATGGAATGCTGAAGAAGTTGATTGATAAAAAACCAGTGAAAAAATATATAATTTATTACATTTAGTTTTTTTCCCCCAATTATTTGGTTGTTGTTTGCTATTTTGTGAAACTTTTACCACACTTTATTTGTCCAGCTGTGTATGACCAAAGATCAACTATTGTTACACCAGCTTGAGTTCTCAGACTCCAGTATCCTTCAGGTCCACTTGGGGCCTTCATGTACATCTAAGTCAGGTTCTACATCTGTGGCTTCAGGACCAGGTCACAGTAATAGAGAGGTAAGTCACCCTTCATGTGTCATGTACCTTATAATTAAGAGGAAATATCAAAAATAGATCTACATGGCCCCTTACAGTCAATAAGGGCACATCATCTTGTGAAAAGAGGAGAATTGCAGCAGCTCAACAGTGAAGATTAGCTAGAAAGTCATGGATAGACCAAAATCCATCTGCAGTGGTCATTCCATGCTGGGGACATTTACAGCTGGAATAGGACTTATTAGCCATCTATGAACTATTAGGCATGGGCATAATTGTAACTGAATTTTCAATAGTGGATGTAACAAATGGTTATCATCACTTGTGATGAATGAATACTCACACAATTAAAAGGAAATATACACAATTTATAAAGTCATTTGAAATGAAGTGCAGCAGAAAGATCCAACGAATATCATGGACAAAGAAAAAGAATAATATAGAAATTACTGAAACTAAATGAATGGTGTCTTTTAAATACAATCATAAGAAGGAAACTATGGAATTTGGACACTTAATCTTGATTTGAAAACTGGCCTCACAGCACGTGGGGCATTCCCATAAGTGCTCCGCCCTCTGTTTCAACAGCCATTCGAGTCAATGGTGTTTTGAGTCCAATGCTGCCAAAACAGACGTCGACATCAGGGCACAACTCTGGCCCTTGCGACAGGTTTTTTGTTGTTCCACCCACCCACGCCGTGCCCGTAACTAGTTCAAGCACAACGTCAGCCTGTCGGAACAACATGGTAACTGTTATAGAAGGTTACAACTACGGGAACCATGATTGTATCCAAAAGGATGATTCTGGAGGTCAGAGTGGCAGGAAAGATAAGAGGAAGACCAAGAGGATAATGGACCAGCGACTTCGAAGGATGTATGAACCTGAACCTGCTTGCCCTAGACAGAGGCGTTCAGAGTATAATCACACGTAGAAGAGTCAAGTTTTCTGTGTAAATGTGCTGATAAACAGGTTGTGCCTGCACAGGCTGGCTTAACAATATGGCTTTGGGCATCCACTGTTAGTGAATTGGTAAAATACTAAACATATACACACCCCTGCTGATTTCAGATTTTAGATACATCAAATCGCCATTCTTTGGATTACATTCTACAGTAAATCTATTAGAACTGTTGTCCCGCTACAATACAAATCCAGAGCAAGTTTGAGAATGAATTATTAAAAAATCATGTAGCAAGCTTTGCATTATAAATATGGCAAAATCCAAATAAGAGTAGAAGACTGCCCAGCTCGCTGCTCATAGCATAGCTGCCTACAGGCATATGCAAGATCTCTGGAATACCTCCCCATAAAGAAAAATACTGAGCTTAACAAGTCTGGATCTGAATATAAAACAACCACTCAGTATAGTGAACAAGAAACTTATATACTATCTGAAGGTTCTATCTTCCTCATTCTCATATAGAAAAACTGACCATGTTTTGTAAGGATGCGAATAAGGAGCATTCAAGAGTAAAGTTGTATAACTGGCATGCATGTTAGGAAGTTTTTTGGGGGTGGAGATGGCTTTCCCATCTCACAAGATGGACATCCTATGTAATATATATGTCAGTTGAGGTGAGAGAGTTCTTAGAAGTTACATTTGACAAATCCTGATATATGGAAGTAAACCATAGACAATCAGAAGAATAGTAAGAAATTATGCGAAAGCAGATTTGGTTTATGGAGCCATCTCATAGAGGGTCAAAGTGATCCAAAGCCATGCTGAAGTCGAATGTGTCAGACCAAAAAGTGTATATATTGCAGCCAAGCTTTAAACCATGATACAGTGCATTATGTTCACTGGTCTACATCTCCTGCTAATCTGTAGAAGTTTGAGAATAAATGCAGAAGAAGATAATATAGAAAAAATATTGCTAAATTAGTCAGGATTCAATGTTTGTACTGAGAGCAGCCAAAAGTGTTTGTTACCTTTCAACTCTAGCTAATAATATCTTGGCCACATTTACATAGCTGAAATGATGATTCCAAATTTCCCCCAACTAAGAAATACAAATTAATATGGACATTTTATGTATAATGGTCGCTTACTGTAAAATGTTTAAATGTGGTTGGAAATATTCATAATTTTTCTTCTAGGGGTCTAGCAAAGACCAGATGGAAGCAGGAGATAGTGGAAGTTCACAGTTTCACTCTGCATCTTCTTCTTTCCAGAAATCAGGAACAACAGCTTCCAGTTCTTCTACTGGTGGCTTTGGCAAAGAGGTAAACATCTTCAAACAGTGAACTAGATGGTCTGTGATTAATCAATTTCAATTTGTCTTTAGTTTCTGAAAATGTCCTTCTTCTTCTTTAGTAATTCAATGACTCCTGCATTTTGCCCCAGTCCCATCTAGACCCATCTGCAGATGTTTGTCAGTTGTTGTTGTGTTTAGTAATAGTGTGTTCCATTTAGAAAATTTCCTAAATAATACAAATTTTCTGAACTAATTTTCAGCAAATAATCTTTTATTTGTATGATAATATTTGAACTATAACGAGCTTCTCTCACTTCTTTATCAGGAAGACTATTGTAACGAAAGTTTATGAATTATTAAATATATTGATTGTGACTAATATCCAAACATTATACAAGGTGGAAAATATTGAAATTTAGATGTTCAAAATAAATGCAATGCTTTGATGCAAGCTGTACTGCAATGCTTTGTTACAAGTTGTACTACAATGCTTTGTTACAAGTTGTACTACAATGCTTTGTTGCAAGCTGTACTGCAATGCTTCATTATAAACTGTACTGCAATGCTTTGTTACAAGCTGTATTACCTGAGCTTAATTCAATGTGTACTAGATCAGTGGCAATCACCCCTTTTGGCCCCCTTTTGGGTTAAATTTTCTTTTGTGCCTCCCACCCCTGTGCCTAAGAAAGGTAAGAAACTTTCTTTATAAGTCATCAAGTTGTTTTAATCTTTGTTATACTACTTTGTTGTTTTGCTCAAAAGTAACCTTCCTGTGCCAGTTTACCTTCCCGAGGACATATTATATCCATCTCTAATTACTATCTTTGAACTTTTATTATCTTCCGTGGACATCAAATCTCATTATTTGATGTCTACACCAGTTATTTGATTTCTCATCCTAGCTTCCCCCTGAATTAGTGAAACAGTGTACCGGTACTTGAAAAAAACATGCTGTATGTAACAATAAAGACTTTACAGGTTGAAAAAATAATTGATAGCGAAGAGTCAAGTAAAGAAACACAAAAGAAGCGGTTGTGGTATTTGGCATAGATCTGTAGATTTTGTACCTTGTGATGAACTTATTAACATAATGCTCACATTGTTATGATTTATTTTCAGGCAGTAAGTACAACTACCAAGCAAAACTATGACATAGAACAGGTGAGCATGACATATATAGCACCTAGGAAGAATTAAACAGTGTAAACATTTATATATTTGATTCTTGATTAGGAACAAGCGTCACAGCACTGGGGGCATTACCATATGTGCTCTGCTTGCCGTTCCATCAGCCATCTAAAAATGTATAAGCTCAGTTGCTGATTACGCGTTCTTCTGATCTTTCTGGAGAGGGAACACTTTCTCCCATCACCTCTAGTCACTCTCATTTCTACCATTCTCTGAATATGTACATTGTCACGTTCAACTTCCTCCTCGTCTTCTCGTAGGGTATTCATGACCGCTCTAATCAATTCAATCCTGTATCTATCTCGGTGCCGTTCACCAAAGCTTTACCAGCCAACACATTTCGTTTCCCCTGACCCCAGCATGACCAGGACATTTGTATGAAAGTGGAGCAAAGAATAGCATCATTGTGATGTGCCATGCTTGCAGTATGAGGCATCTAAGGATGTCTGGGAGGCTGTCATATTCATAGCTCAAATTGACCCTAAAACCATGCTGAAGTAGGATATATCATGTGGAAAGGTCCGAACTGATTTAGTTTTGTGTTCTTCGTCATGTGTTCTTTAGTCTTTTAACTTTTCTTTTTTCCTGTTGGTTCCCATATAGCGTTTGTCTATTTTTATCCTAAGACTCTTTCTGAGGACACTTTCTATCCATCTCCAATTTCTATCTTTGAGCTTTTATCCCCTGTGAATGCCAGTATGTGTTCACAAGATCTCATTATTTGATGTCAACTCTAGCTATTTGATTCCATCATTTTAAATTATCTTTTTAATATACTATCAATGTATATGCAAATTCATATGTTCAGATTCTTTTCTATTGATGTGAAGCACAAGAGTGAACAAAATATTTCAGCGATCTGTATGCTACTGTGATTTGGTTTATGAGAAGAAAGATTAAAAATGCCGTGGACAGTAAGAAAATTAAGGTAGAGGTTCTCAGAGATGCTAGATATAATGGCAAATTGTAGAACAAATTAGAGGGAGGCATTCAATATTTTTAGAGCATGTGATAAGAAGAACAAACCTTGAGTACTTAATAAGTTGCTGGATGGATTATCATTAGGGCATTGGAGGAATGAACTTATTGGCAATACAAGAGACTGGGAGTTGTGGAGAAACATGGACCTCCTTACGCCACTCGGCAAGATACTTGGTTGATTTTGTACAACTGAGGCTTATTTTCATTGGTATAAAGTAAATATGTTCCTAGGACAAGTCTATCAGTTTAAATACCTTCTGATTAGTGATTTTCTGAACAGCAGCTGTACCGTACAAAAAAAAACAACCGTATAAATACCCTGAAACCTTTTATAACATCAGTAGATGTAGATCAGAAAAAATAGAGTAGAACATTCAGAAGCAACATTCCAGAATTGATGGAGGAAATTCATCACTGTAACATCAGACAGAAACAGTCAACATTTAAAAAAATCTTGCATACCATACCATACTATACCATGGAGATAAAAAAGATATTTAAAACTTGTTGGTACCAACATTTACTCTAAGCTGCGCAGTGCCCAGTGTAGAATTCAACTCTGTGCATATCTATATCTGTTTGTTTATTATCATTTGTCCTCAAACTCCTGCTGGAACTCTCTTGTAGCAGGACAATTGTCATGCTAGATTACCAGGAGGATGTAATCCAGAGAACAGATGTGTGTTGTGTCGCTGTTTTATTTGCACCATTAACCTGACACATCTGACTTTGGCGGAATATTTATATTTAAGTCTGTGGGCCTGAAAAAAATGTAAGACTCAATGGCAATGACTACCACGGCAAGGTTGAATCTGATTTGGAAAAGTAAGATCCAAATTACGGTATTAACTCGTTCCCTGCGGAAGCAGCCTTTAGGATACGAAGAAAAGTGTCTACAGTGTTGCGGAAATCTCCTTAAGGTGTGCTTGTTTAAGTATGTGTATATTTTTTCCCTGAAAGCACCTCATTGTTATAGAATACTCTTATTGGCTAGTCCAAACTATCTAAAGGTCAATTCCAAATCGAGGCTTTGAAATTGGACATGCGAGTAAGTTTCATTTCAAATTTTGTCAGTGGACAGAGCAGTAATTTTTTTCTCTAACCACAATATCTAGGCCTACAATATAAAGGCTCACAATATAAAAGCTACAAATATGTCGAAGTGAAAACTCAATGAATCAGAGATTTATGTGCTTTTTAAAGAAAGTTATTCTGACAGTTCTAACATTAGTTTATCTGATGTAGAATGTGATTTAGAAAGTGTTAATTTGATTTGTATTAGTATTCATGATTTGGAGGATATAGAATTAGATTCAGTTAGACCACGTGTTTCAAATTCATGATACAGGGTAAGGTAAACATTTTTGTCTTCTGTCAATAATAGTTTAAGATTCAAAACATTGATTATGCAAATGTTTTTAGAATCTTTGAATGCGTATGACATGATACTATTATACAAGATATTTGTGATGTGACAAATAAATATGCTGAGAAGCATATTACTGGTAGGAAAAACTTTGCGCCTGAAATAAAACGGGTTATTATGATTAGGTCTATTTGTTTTACATAATGTTTATTTTGGCGAGTTGAATGTATATTAAGGTTTTTACGTATCCTACATAATATAAAGAAACATTCAAAAATCCATAAATTAGAGTATAATACTCACGTGGAAGACAGGTAATGAAGTCATACTGAATGACGACTAAAACACTACACACTATCACTAACGGATGTAAATATGGTACGTACAACTAAACAAAACACAGAATATAATCATACAAATGACATTTGTCATTCAGTAGGACTTCATTACCTGTCTTTCACATGAGTATTATTTTCTTTTATGTTCTACTAGCAGTACCACCTTCTATTGATTATAAATTAGAGTATAGGCCTAATGTATATGCCTACAATAATAATAGGCCTACATTCCGATTCTTTAACATGAGAATGTAATGAGCAAATTGGTTAGAGGAAAAATATTTAGTAACGCAAAATGAGGTAAACAGGTTACTAAAACACTTACCTAGCCTATTAATAAAAATATATTTACAACAAAAAAAAAAAAAAAAACATACAATAAAACTAAACAGGACAATTCTCAACGTATCGGCTCAAATTGAACCTTTTTCAAGAGACAAACAACAGAAAACGACAAAATAAAAAACAAAATAGATGTCTATATTTCATCTAAGTGGTAGATGAAGTGATATAATAAAAAAAAACCTATGCTAAGTGAAAATGAGAAACAAAAACAAGTAGACAACGAAAACCATGTAAAGTAGCGGCTGGAAGACAAATATAAATAACCAAATGGTCAGAGGGTGTCCGACAAAGTGGATGGTGCCGCAGTAACCTAATGAACAAATAGTAACGCAAAATGAGGTAAACAGGTTACTAAAACACTTACCTAGCCTATTAATAAAAATATATTTTAAAAAAAACAAAAAAAACATACAATAAAACTAAACAGGACAATTCTCAACGTATCGGCTCAAATTGAACCTTGAGCCGATACGTTGAGAATTGTCCTGTTTAGTTTTATTGTATGTTTTTTTTTTTTTTTTATTAAATATATTTTTATTAATAGGCTAGGTAAGTGTTTTAGTAACCTGTTTACCTCATTTTGCGTTACTATTTGTTCATTAGGTTACTGCGGCACCATCCACTTTGTCGGACACCCTCTGACCATTTGGTTATTTATATTTGGAAAAATATTTAACAGCCTGTGAAATTTCCCAGCACTGTAGATACGACTTACCGGTATGCTTTTTACACAGTGCATCTGAGGGGTTAAGTAAAGATCAATCTATTTAGATCGATAGTGCTAAATTTACTTTTATACGGATGTAAAAGTTGAACTTCAGACACGGAAAGGAGGATTCAGGCTTTTGAAAATAAAGTGCTACAGATTTTTGTTAAGAATTAGCTATATAGATCACACAACAAATATGTTTGTCCTGCAATAAATAAAATAAATTGTAGGCTATCAAGAACCATTTCTGGCAGTGGTGAAACAGCTTAAAACGTGTTTGATTTAGACGTGTAACAAGGCACAACTTGCTTCTAAATTTAATTTTGCAAGGAACAATTTGGGGTGGAAGGAGGAAAGTACATACTGGATTGATAGCATCAAGAGATGGTCTGGGCGTGATTTTTCTACACTTATCCGAATGGCTGTGGATATATTTATTTGGAGAGCTTTTTGTGCTGATTTGTCCAGTGTAGCACCCATGCGGCCCTGATGGGTTATGGGTCTTATTATTATTATTAATTTATTTTGTATATGTTTTTGTGAGAATTTCTTTTTTTTATGTACTGTAAATATATCTTTTTATATATATCTTATATATCTTGCTGTATTGAATTCTTAGGAAAAGATGCTTCCAGGTGTTGTTATGGCTAAAGGAGGAGAGGTATTTGATATGCTGTATCAGCTGACAGAATTAGATGAAGCAAAGTGAGTATTGTGTGTCCTGTGAAGTTTTCAATAAAATCTTAAAAAGTGATTGTTCTGGAATATCAGTCAACCGTAGCCTGTTTCTGTGTGAATTATATGTGGTAAAGGCAAGATGTGAAACATGCACATTCATTTACTAATTAGAAACAGCTTGTATTTATGTGACATGTACTTTGCAGAACATCGTTCTTATTGCTACTCTGTAAGCCTCTTGGTTCCGTTCATGCTGTCCAGCCTCTTCCTGTGTCATGCTCAGAAAGTCTTAGTTATCCTGTGTTCACTGTAGTCTTGGTCTGCTTCTTGTTCTATTTCCTTTGAACTTTTTTCTCCATTATTAATCTGTCTGAACTATCAGCTGTCATATATTTCTAATAGTCTAATAACATATTAATAACGCAAGGTGTCATGAAGTTTGCTTCTGTCAACACCACCACATTTTGTGTTTGAAGACATGTTAAAGACATGTTATCTAGTTGATTTGAATGATACCATAGTTGCAGATGCACCTCTCAGCATCTCCCGACTTCAGCACCAGTGATTGCTTGGGCTGGTCAATGGTCAGGAATGACCCAACCAATCTTAATTTCCAGCCTCTATTGGCTTTACTCAGCCCCCATCTCCGCTTTAGGGAGTTGGCTTCAATGGGGACCACAACCATCATTATCATCATCCTGTGACATCCTTAACACTTTGGGCAACAACACAAGCATGACATTCCTCTCCTTTATTAGCCATTATCTGAAATGTATTTTTTTCCCTCCCCCTCAGTTCCTGTTCCACTGCCTTTCCTCCAAATAGTTCTGGTTCTTCCATATTTACCATCTTAGAGGGGATCTCCCTGGTCTAGTTTAACTGTTTGCTTTGTGCTCAAGAGGTCACGGGTTAGAATTCTGCTTGCTGCGTCTTTATAAACTGGATATTTTCACAGATCTTGTGGATTATTGCTTGAAGCTAGAGTTATGCGCTGTGAATTGTGCTGTCAGCAGTTGACTTGCCGCTTTGCTGAGAGAATTTTTCTTATCATCTTAGAGTAAATACACATCATATGTAGAATCTGTCACCAGTATATGTTTCTGAAGTTAGTAACATTGACACTCTGTAAGGAGTTCTTCATTAGAGATTGTTCTTGTCCAGAATATGCACAGAATATTTTGCAAGGTTAACAGTTTAGAAGGTGACAGTTTGTAAGGGTGACCATTTAGACAAGTTCTCTTCTATCATTCTCCAGTATATTGATTTATACATTAGATATCATACACGTGCAGTGGTGACCATCTTGGATCTGATGCTATATTGAGCTTGTTTCTTTACAATTTACCGATGAATGCAGTTTGTGCCAGTGCTGCTAGGTAGTTACAAACATTTATAGCCAAATTTGGTGTTTAAAAAATATCCTATATATTGCGTGGTGGCAAAATATGTAAAATATCACCATATTGGCAACACTGGATTGCACTTTGTTTTCAATTTCTTATCCATCTTATTCATGATTGATAATTATGTCATGTGATATATTCCTTCCAGAACGTTGTCTTCCCAATGAACTCTCTGAATCTCTCTCTGTCTTGGGCGATTGATAATATTTATATGAAAATGATGAATAGGTGCTAAGTGTAGAAAAATTGTGATTTGAAACTTGGAATCTATAGTAAGGAAGTTTTGCTAATAACTGGCACACATAATAACTCAGATTTATATGTGTTATGTGTGCTAAAAGTGATTATCAAAACTTCATTACCCTATTCCAGGATTTGCCTATTTATGTGAAGCAGTTCTCTTGAAGGTTTTGGTCTTTAAATTCGATGTACTGAGTTGAACAGTACATTTTAAAGAGACATTTCAGTTTTCTTCTGATTAATCTGGAGTTCAACCATCTGTTTGTACCAGTTTGAGCTGGCATTTTTGTGGATGCCTTACAAACACAACTCAGTCAAACTTGCTTGTGCAATGGATCGGGCTGCCAGTTTAAAATCCTTATCGTATTTGGTAACAAAATGGAATTATGAAATCATTTTGGGTGTTGATTTCTTTTCCAAGTCCAAAATACAGTAACTATGCTTTAAATATGGCATCACTAGAAATGTAGGCGTAGAAGATTTTTTTAATCCTGCAGAGAACTGGAACAATCTGGGAACAATCTGTCATCATGTAATGGTGGATACACTCAAGTGGAGATTGGAGAGTACCTATGGACATCTCTGAATAGCAGTGATTATGATCCAATGACTAACTAACCAACTTAACTTGGTTGAAAAGTTGATCAGTCACATTGTACTAGTGATATTGAATATATTAGTCATTACTGAAGTTTTCCTGTTGGGGGTGCAAGACACAAGGGGGTACTTGTGGCTGTGTGATAAAAGGCAGCATGCTTTTGCCTGTCGCCATGACATGTAGTACAGGGTGGGTTTTTTAATTTAGACATTTTAGCGGCACCTAAAAAATAAACAATAGTTGAACCCTATCTTGGCTGCAGTGCATAGGTTGAAACCTACCTTCCTGGAGGTGTGATAGTTATTCTCTGGCTCTGTCCCGGGGTGGGCTGAAAATCCATAGACTTACCAGCAATATAATGCCATCTAATGGTATTAGGTCAAAGGGCATGAGCCCATGGACCGCTGGATCAGCAACCAACCAACCAACAGCAATGTCTTATACAGAATGTGCTTTATGTAATATAAAGAAGGCCATAAATAATCAAGAGATGGTTTTTTAAAACTGGCAGACATAAAATTTAATTGGCTGATATATCAAAAGACGATTTATGGGTACTGTTACAACCTCTATCACTTGCTTCTGATGGCCTAGTTAACCATAGTCATAATTTGAAAAAAATTAAGAACTCCTACTTATTTTGTTCTTGTTTCAATACAGGATCACCAAACGTGTGCAGAAGCTTCTTATGCTGATTCCAACAGATCCAGCTGTATCAGAGGCACTGGATCTCATAGGACAAAAAGTGAGTGTTGAGCCCTGCTTTATTTCTATTAACAGCTTTTTATACATCTTTTAATTAAAATAAATTGGGTAATAGTTTTAAAAAAATGTTTCTGCTGCAGTCACAAAAATATTTGGATATTCAAGGTAATAGGTGCAGGTAAAAAAACCAAGCAATTACTAGTGACTACATTTAAATACCTGTGAGTGATCATCAGAATATCTATTGTTATGAATACAGGTTATCATCACTGCACTTTATATTTATACCTGTAATTTTTGGACTTGACACCGAAGAGAAAATGATAAATGTAGAAATATAATTCGGTAGAGTAATATGTAAATAGGAGTAAATTTATGGAACATCACATATGGAGAACATGCCTGTGTAGTGGTGCTAGGACTTTTGAAAGCTCAATATTGTGCAAAGTAGACAAATCAAAGCTAAGATGCAAGGAGCAACAGCCAAGTGATATAATTTTTCCATGCTGCTTCTGCAACAAGTGGAATTGATAATGGATTTGCAGATTTAGCCATGAGAAAACATATTTGACTTATGCCTGTCCAACTGATACAAACGTTCATTAGACCATCTGTTATGACAAATAGTCATATAATTTGATTATTTCAGAGTATCTTGGCTATTTGAATGTATGTATTTCAGAGTATCTTGGCCATTTGAATTTATGTGAGCAGTTTTTTTTGTACAGGATGTGGTATGTGACTTATGCTAAGGAACTTTAAAACAAAACTGGAAGTGCCACTTCAAATGACTTTCATTCGTGTCCACTTTTAGTAAGCAGCAGAATGTAAAAATAGATAAAAGCATATCTGCATAAGAGACGGTACAATTGGATGGTCACAAGAGCAAGAAAGTCCTACTGCTTCATGGAGTGAATTTCTTCTTTGGTGCTTCTGATTTTTGTTATCACTTTAGTGTCAGTCATCTGTTAGTTTGTTGGGTCATCAGAGTGGCACTCTGGACATGTGTATATGTGCTCTGATCTCCTAATCTGTGTATGTATCAGCACATGTAAGTGACTGTTCTGTTTCTATATTGGTTGAATACTCTTATTTATTTTGCTTCCTATATGCTCCTAATGTCTACTGACATCACGTCACTCTCAGTTTCTGTATTCTCGCAGTAGACACAAGAAGAAACCCAACTTGCATCCTCCAATTGACCTAACTTCGTGACTGCTTTTAAAATATCAGTACTGTCCATTGATCTCCTACTTGTCAATGTGCCCAAGCCAGCAAGACTGTTCACTCATTCATTTCCTTTCCCATAACACCTGCCTGTTCAGACACACAAAATCTGAAAGTAATTCTCTTCAGCACAGACTTGTACTGGAGATCCTGTTACCAATTCTAACAACTGTTAGCATAGATAGTCTGACTTAATATTTCAAAGCATACCAATAGTAATCACATTTTATTAGTAATCACAGAAAGCATTATATTAAAGTGTGTTTTTCCATTTAATTTAATTGCCATATTTAATTTCCTTGATCTCTTCCATTGTCATACTACTAAAGGTTATTCTGAAAACATTACTTTCCTCTCAAATACAATTCCCTCTACATTGAACTGTAACCAACCCGTAAGTGAAGACAATAATATTACCATCGGAGGAATTCCTGCTGATCAGAACCTGAACTTCGGAATCTATCACCTGTTAATTAATGGATTTAAATTAAACAGTGACTTTATTTTATTTCAGAACCTAAAGTCAGTGGCATCAACAGAAGATCTTTCTGGTGCAAAGTCAAGCCCCCGCAAGACTGTGCCAACTCCATCAGTTCATCAGTTGTCGCCAAAGGAGACCATGAAGTACTTGTTTGACAGCAGTCAGCCAGAAATGAGTGCCTTTAGGGTTTTGTATAATTTAGAGGTGAGCATTATCAGGAATTCATGATTTTGTTAACACATCAGCTGCCAACTGTTTTTCTCTATGTGCACATGCTTTCCTTGTTTATTTTGCTAAGATGAAAGTTGGCAAATATGAAAGTTGGCAAATATGAAAGTATGTTGATAATAACAATTGGGGAGAACTTTTGTGTATAGAGTGGTACCATTTTTTCTGTCATGGATATGTTTAAGTAGGAGGCTTCAAGGAATTGTGTTAAAAACCACAAGGTTTCATGCTAGTCATGAAATGCATCCATTTTACAGCTAACTTCCAGAAGTGTGAGACAACTGTTTTTACTAACTCAACTAGGGAATGTGGTTCTAGTCCTGTATCAACCTTCTGATTTATGTATTTTCAATCATAAAGTTATGATATTTGAAAACTCATATATCTTCATCTATTTTTGCTTCTGCAGAAGCACATTTATTGTCTTTTTAGGTATCAGCAGAAAGCAATGGCAATCTACTAAACTTTTATACTGCCTAGAAAATCTTTACAGCTAAGGGCAAAGTGGGTGAAAACCTTAATGGAGTAGTCAATGCACATCCATTGTCTGGCGACAGATAGGAATGATGTCACAGACTAGGGAGGCCCACTACCGGAATTAAAATCATGACAAAAATGGATATACTGGGCCTTCTGAGGTGCAAATAACAGCAGCTATGCTGTAAACTAGCAGCACAATGTACTTCACCTTCCCCTGCGAAAATCACAAGATTTTCATGTTGGTTATCAGAGCGAACACACAAGAAAAAGATTTACAGCTAAAAAATACTGGGTTATTCGCCACATCCTGAATAGGATATGCTACCAACTTGTTCATTATATGTATCCTGCAGAGGAAAGAACTGTATGTGTTCCCTTCTGTAGTGTGGTCAGTCATTTCATATTGTAATACATTTCAATTATATACAAGAATCAAGAGTATTTTTAATCTAGGCCGTAACATTTTTTCGACAGGTTCTGAGCAGTAAACTGATGCCTACACAAGAAGACCATGCTACCAGAGCAAGTGCTCAAAATTTCTGCATGGAGTTTCTGCTGAATGGGGGTCTTTCATTAGTTGTCAGTGTTCTTCAACCAGAGTCATTGCCTCCTGAAATTAATTATGAAATTAGGCAGGGATGTTATTCCATCTGTTTGCAGCTTGCAAGGTGAGTAATAACTCACATTATTCATTTTGATAAAAATATATACTCTTCACAATCTGCTTGGGAGAGACTGTGTCTCTGGTAAATAATCTGGGAAATAATTATTTTTAAAAAATGAGTTAAATAGCAGTTTTGCATGGAACAAATATGTTCCAACATTTAACAAACATTTAAACATATTTAGGGCTCATTTTGTTTGTAATAGAAGACTAGTGAAATTTCTAGAATGATTCACAAATTATATATTTATTGTTGTTATTATTGTTATGATCCTCAGAAGTTATTAGTGATTAGCTTTGACTTCCCATGTGCAATGGAATAATTTTTACAGAGATTTCTTATATAAAGACTTAAAAATGATGCCTGTGCTCAGTGCCATTAAGATAGAGCATCATACTCAGAGCTTTTATATGATTATTTTCTCAATTTCTGATCCCTTTTGTCATTGCCCTAGTTTTAAAAATATTGGTTATTGTTGTGAATAAAATTCCAGGTGGAAAAGTTGAAAGTAAATTTGTTAGTAAAACTTTTTTTTTTTTAAAGCAAGTGGTAAAGTGAGAAGAAATGATCAAGAAGAGGACAAGTAATATGCAGTGGGAATATACCGCTATGCCAAAAAATAATGTGATTCATTGCAGGCAACACTGGTGTGGGGGCATTAATTTGATCTGAAGATGTCATTTTGTTTAAGATAACGTTTGATCTGAAGATGTCATTTTGTTTAAGATAACATTTGATTTAAAAATTGATTAGTCTACAGATGACATTTAGGCTATTGTATTTGATCTGAAAATTGATTAGTCTACAGATGACATTTAGGCTATTGTATTTGATCTGAAGTTTGCATTTGACCTTCAAGTGAACTGAAGATGTGATCTGAAGGTTACATGCAATCTGAAGATGTGTTATCTAAAAATGTAATGTAATCTAAAGATATAATGTGATTTGAAAATGGTTTTTGATTTCAAAATGACATTTAGTCTGAAGTGGCTTTCTTAACGAATTATGCAACTGGGTTCAGTCACTTTGAATAATGTTATCATTTCTTTAAAATGTATAAATTATACCTTTAGTTTTAGAATTAGATTAGGTTCTTTCATTGATTTGTTAGATTTAAATATTATAATTACAGATTTTTTAGATTTAAAAAGTTCTTTATAATGACATATCTTCTGCAGGTATCTTTTGTGTGGGGAGACTGTAACGGGTGAGAAAGTCAGAAAAGTAGGAAAGCTAGATGAGTCTGCATCATCTTTGTCGATGGTACCAGTAGCATCTTTATCAACTGGTTACACCAGTGGGAACAGCAACTTAATGTGGAGTCATGCAATTCAGGTAAGGTTTCTTATGAGTTGTGACTGCAGGTTATCAACAGAAATCACACTGGGCAAGTCTATAAGTGCTCCGATCTCTGTCTCCATAAATCTATCAATGTAGCTGCTGATAGGTCCTAATTTAATGCTGATTTATTAGTCTTTTCATATATCTATTATATTTCTCTTTATGGCCTTTTTGATCTTCACATCAATATCACACAGTCATGAGGGTGACCTTGATTCACACTTTTGAAATTCTTCAGAGCGGAATATAGCTTAACGCATAAACTATGTCAAGCCGATCCATTGATATAGCTATTGACATTGTGGCCATGCTCACTAGTGTATTGGCTTGCTCATTGTCCTCAACCTTTGCCTGTCCTGGCACACATATAAAGGTAATCTTTCTGGTCACAGATTGGGCCATTTTGTACAGTTTGATATAGAGACAAAACAAAGCAATTAATTATCAAGATTTTTGCGTCTGTTAGAAACTTCATAAATACAGAATATAACACTATTACTATTATAGCTATTGACATTGTGGCCATGCTCACTAGTGTATTGGCTTGCTCATTGTCCTCAACCTTTGCCTGTCCTGGCACACATAAAGGTAATCTTTCTGGTCACAGATTGGGCCATTTTGTACAGTTTGATATAGAGACAAAACAAAGCAATTAATTATCAAGATTTTTGCGTCTGTTAGAAACTTCATAAATACAGAATATAACACTATTACTGAAAACTGTTACTGAAAGTGCAAGTAAAGTAATATTTACAACCACTGTAGTGTTTTCAGGGCCTGGAAGTGACGCACAGAAGATCTCCCATGCATGTTGTAAGAGGTGACTAAAAATGTTTTGGCAGTTGGGTTGGATATCCAATTCTACAGATCATGCTAGTGACCCAGAAGCCATGCCAAAATCAGATGTGCTATGCCAAAAGGTGCATATATCTCAATCAAGCTGTAAAACATGATACAATGCATCCTGTACTCTTGATTACCTTCTAATCTGCAGATATTTGAGAACTAATACAAGAAGAGAAGAACTCTTACCATTGAAAGCATAAAGAGAATACAGTGTTATGACTATATTTTGCAATCTCTTCTATCAAGTGATGATCATTATTTATTGCCACTTTTTGTCAACTTATTACTTACACCTGGCTAATATATGAAAATTAAATTGCAGTTTCAATTTTGCCATGACAAGCTCATAGCATATGCTAACATCTCATTGTGTTGCAGAATAGCAGACTTAATTGTGCATGTTAGTTACCATGTCTAACAACTGTGGGAAATTGTGTTTCAGAATTTAAGCAACCAGGAGTTTGTTGAGACAGTGTCATGCTTTATGAAAGTCACATGGGCTGCAGCTGCTGGGAGACTCCACCTACTCAGTTACAATCAACCAATCAAAGAGAGCAGGGATGGATTTGGTTGTGGACACAGGAGTCGGCAGAGCAGCACAGGTAATTTTTAAATTTTTAAATTTAATTTGCTCAATAATTTTTGTGAATGTTAAGTAGTGTGGTTTCTTTTTAATGAAATATGTCAAGTGGTTGAAAGCAATGGCAATAATTTAAATAGTGATATAATAAGACCCATAACCCGTCAATAGAGGTGCCACACTGAAGACAACACAAAAAAGCTCTCCAAACATTCCATCCTCAGTCATTCGGAGGAGTATCGAAAGTCAATCCCAAATCATTCCTTGATGTTTCCAATCCAGGATTTTCTATGACCTCTTCTCCTTCCACACTGGACTTTTCAATGCAAAATAATTTTTGAAAATGAATCCAAATTAAACAAGTTAATGCCTTTTCACCACAGCCAAAAGTGGTTCTTGATAACCCACAAATTTGTTATTTGAATTTTGTTCAAATATTTTTTAGGTGCTGGGTTTGGAGTTGGAAGATGGTATTTTGATCGCTTCATGCAAGATGGTTGGTGCTATCCTTAGGATTTGGGTTGGCTTTATATATATATTTATGAGGACCTCTCTCCCATTTTCCCCTGTAGCCCATCTGTTCATCCACATTTCTTTGTTTGCTGTTTTCGTGATGTGTGTGAGTTATAAAGACACACCAATTTACAGTTGTCAAAGAATGTAGTCGTCAGCCTCAGAACTTATCTCTGTTGTATTGTTTTTCTGTATATACCAGAGATTAAGTAATGTATCTTATAAGGAAGTTGTATTTTGTAAACTCAATACATTTATAGATGTACAATATTTGATTGTCATTCTTAATGATGTGAATATGTAGGTAAAAAATATGTCTATAATTAAATAAAATACACTTGTGTGTTTTGCCAAGGCCCAAAAGGGGAACAAAGAATAGTAACAATTGTGATGGACATGCAAGTCTTAAGAGGCTAATAAGGAGGTTGGATGTTGGTTGACTTCACCATCCCATGATCTCTGCTGTGATGAAACCTGATGAAGACACATGTATGGGCTGTCAGAGAATCAACCCTTATAACTGTTGAGTTCCTGTATATCGCAGGATAGTCATGTTAATGTTCCCTCCAGAATAGAAGACTGTCCAGCTTGTATCTATCTGAATGCATAAACCATCAGAGGGACCACATTGGATGCATCAACACACAAAGTTATCCAGCGATTTATATCTTCAACAATGCAGACAAGTGTGGAAAAATCTTGACATGTCCAGTCCTTGATGTTTCTCCATGCATTTCATTGTTCACCTCTGCTTTTTCCACTTTTAAATGTTCATCAAAGTATCATTTTTGACAAGAAATTATGTTGGCCTACATGATCAAACAATTGTTGATCAAACATTAGAAAGAGTCACCAGTTTTGAATACATTGGTTCTCTTATCACCTTTAAAAGGGATTACTATGAAGAAGTCACACCAAAGGAGGTTGGCTATTGCATCAAGGAAGCTGATACAAATGAAAAACAAAACTAACATTGATAAGAACTTGCATATTCTCAGTGGCAATATATGGGTGTGACAATCACCAACAAAGTAAAAAATAAATAGCAGCATTTAAAACAAAATATTACAGAAAAATCCTCAAAATACCATGGACCAAAAAGATCACCACTGTAGCCATCCTGAGAGAAATGTATGTAAAAGAAAACTGGCTAAAGAGCATGGTTGTTTCCAGAAAACTACAATATTTTGACCATATCAAAAGCCATGACAGCCTAGAGAAAACCATAATGGAAGAGATGATGCCAGGGAAATTAACAAAAGGCAGACCAAGAAAAATATGATGACGTGACAATAACAGAAATAATAATCACCTGAACATGACAATAACAGAAGCTGGAAGACTGGCTCAAGATAGACAGAAGTTTCAAAAGGCTGTAATGACTGCTACATCCTGTTCAGGGTATGCTACCTGATGATGACATGTTCAAACCATGCAAGTTTTCATAATTTCACATTGAATGTAATGGTTTTTGTGGACCTATATGTCTCTGCATTTCATTTTTTATGTACACATTTATCTTATGCTCTCTATAGGAGAGTTGTAGAATTTGTCTGTAACATTTGTATTTCTTCTTCTTCTGCGTTCATTCTCAAACTCCCACTGGATCTAGCAGGATCATGGTCCTGCTAGATTTCCAGCAGGATGTAGTCCAGAAAATGGAAATGCGTTGTGTCGCCGTTTTATTTGCGCCAATGGCCCGGCACATCCGTCTTCGGCAGGATTTGTATTTGAAGACCTGTAATAATTTCTCCATGTCTACAGTGAGTGTCTAGCTATCACAACTACATAATAGAATAGAAAGCAATAGTGAGATAAGTTTGATTTTTTTACTCAAACTCTGATATTGATTTTCCAGATTAAGTTTAGCCTTGACACAGAAGCTATTGTCATCTCCAGCCTTATGGTTAAATCTGCATTGCATTTTTGATTGCTGTATATTCTGGATCCGGAGTATTCTTCTTCAGATTTCTCTTGTAGCAGGAACATGGTCCTACTAGATTTCCAGCAGGATATGGTCCCGAGAATGGAAGTTTATTGTGTCACCATTTTATTTGAGCCAATGGCCCGATACATCTGTCTTCGGCGGATATCTGAAGTATTTTACAGTATGTGCTTTTAATGCTTTCCAGCTCATATCACTGCATCTTACAGCCTCTTTTGTAAAAATATTCTTGCAAAAGTTCTGGATAATCTCCCCATCAAAAGAGAAATACTAATTTGGAGTTGAGAATAAAACGTCACCAATTTGAATAGGGACCAAGAATGACAAACTTGTATTCCTTCGGGGCTCTATCATCATTATCATCATTGTTCTCATGAATTAGTTATCGTAACTGTCATCATGGCGATCATTGTGTTGAATGTTAGAGCTTTCAGTAATAATAACCACAATACATAACACTTCACTATATGCTGAAGTTTAGCATCTATTTAGCTGGCTGGAGCGCAGTGAAGTTAGTTCTGCATTGGCGCAGTGAAGTTAGCCAATGCAGCAGTGTGCAATGAAAGTCTTACAAATCTTTTTGACATATTGCCAGGTAGTTCTGCAAGCACCAACAGTGACAGTGATTGTCAGTCCCTGCATGCAGGCGTGTGTTCTCACCAGGTGACTATCCCTACCAAGGATGCTAACATCGCTAAGGAAGCATTAGAGATTCTCATCACATGTTTGCAGCTCAGGAAAGAATTGTTAGGTTTGTATTCAATGTAATTTTATGAGATTATTCCTGCAGTAAAAGGCGAAGGTATGTCCCATGGCAGCAGCCTGCTGTCGGAGATGAAGATAACTCTTCATGTAGTAAGCCGCAGCAACTATTAGGCGGAGTTTCCAGTTCTCTTCCTTGCTGTCTTTACCTCCCATAACTCACGCATTAGGTACTCATTTATATCTGAGTCGACTGGAGGAGTGGTCGTGTCAAACGAGAAATCACAACCTAGATTTTTATTTTTTTCCGGACGTGGTTTTGAACCTGGCACGATGTAACCCGGTGATAGCAAGCAAGTTCATTAAGAACTAGTGCCTGGAGGAGAGTTGTATTTTTTATGTTATGTGTAAATTGTTGCTAACAATGATGTACAGCATCGATTGTTGGAGGTCCCCATGATCCTCTCAGGTGACCAGTGAAGGTTTGAAGAAATATGATCTTTTATATTTGCAATAAAAAGATAAATGGACAGATATTTTGCAATATTTTTTATATTTGTCCCTATTGATGGATAAAGTCTTCACTTTCATCAATATTTTTTGGTATATGCTCACGTTGATATGTAAGGATTTCACTTTTTTATGAATGGTATTCACTCCACATTATGTATTGGAACTAAGGAAATTAGAAATAATGAGATGCAAGAAACATTAAGAAAGAAGATAGAATTGATAATGGAAATAAAATAAAATAACATATTTTAGACATATCTAAAAGAAATATTCAAAATAAATATTACATTGTTTAAGAATGAAAACTCTATGGGCCACTGTATGAACTACATAAGACAGAATTACAGATATAGACATGTTTCAAGTGAACGAAAGATGTTGTCACAAGTTTATGTTTGTCTTGTGCTGTCGTTGTCCATGTTTGGTATTGGTAGCACATCGTTGGCATAATAATAATTTTGAATAGTGTTATTTTAGTGTTTAAATCTATATTTTTATTTCTGAAACATTTTTTTTATACAGATAGAAAAGTATAAGATCATAACTGAATCACTCTTCTCAACAACGCTCAGAGCATTACATGAATCTACTGTCCAGGTCATGCTGGGATCAGGGGAAACGAAAGAGCCGATGTGTTGGCTGGTAAAGCCGTGGTGAACAGCACCAAGATAAGAAGAGACAGGGTTGAATTAATTAGAGCAGTCATGGATACCCTACGGGAAGACGAGGAGGTCGAATGAGACAATGTACAAATTCAGAATTGTAGAAATAGGAAGGACTAGAGGAAAAAGTGCTCTCTCCCCGGAAAGATCAGAGGAACGTGTAATCAGCAACTGACTGGGGCACTGAGCTTATACACATTTAGATGGCTGATGGAACAGCAAGCAGAGCATGCATGGGAATGCCCCTAGTGAGGTGACACTTGTTCCTAATTAAGGTCCCCAGGAATTATGAACAATAGAACTTTTGAATTCATTTATTAAATTGATAGGTTTCCCCAAAGCTTTATTTTGTACATCTAGTGTGTGCAATGCTTTAAGAAGAAGCTTTTTATGCAGGTGGGATAAAAATATAATTGTATAGCAGCACTGTTGGACTTCCACAAGAGGAGAACCACATATGCAGAACGTATAAAATGAATGTTTAAGTGCGCAATAATATAGTTCATTAGAACATAATTCTGTTATTAATTTAAATAAATTATCTTTAAATGACACATATCTATCACAATAGTAATGTGTTTTAAAATAAATTATTAAACCACTGTGTTTTCAGCCTCGTTCTACAACTTGCCTTGCGTGAGTGATTTTATCTTGGACCTACTCGTTGGCTGTCCATTGGCTGATATCAGGAATGCAACTCTGGAACAGTTATTTGCTCTGGCTAAGTTAGAATTTGCTTCTAGTGAGGACTATGATTTAGTCCAGTCTCCCAGGCAGTTCATCCTGCAACTCTTACTGAAGGCATATCTCCCTTTCTGGGTCACATCATCGCAAGCTCGGGGATCTACACAAAAGTAAGTATAGTTGTAATGGACTTCCAAATATAAATTGTTTAGTGAAAGAATTGGTTACATTAAGTTGTTTAATTTGTATTATAACATGTTAGTTATGCAACATGTTATTATTTCTGTTCTTTGTGAATGCTGTTATATGAGTATCAGGGTCAGTGGTTTCACATGACTATATTCATCTCCAAATAGAGTATACTGGAAACAAGCAAACCTGATAACAATGAATATCAAGATCTCCACTGGCATAGAATTCTCTCCCACAGCTGTTACAAACGAAATCTAAATTTTGTTGTCTGGTTTTTGTCAATACATACACTTTTTGTGTGTGATAATTTAGTACCAAATTTTGGTACTGTACATACCACCTGGAGGTTACTGAGATGTGGTTTATAAGAATAATGATGACAATATTACAGAAAGCTAAAAAAAAAACGAATATAGAGACCCTCAGAGATGTTGGAGTAAAGAGGCAGGGTAATACAAAACACTAGAGGTAGAAGATTCAGATAGCTTGTGATAAGAAGACTTGAACAATTAGTAGCACTGAAAAGAGCAAGAGGAGAAAGAATAAGAAAGACAAAGTGAGAATTTGCAACATTAACATGTTCTTGTCCTTAACATTCTGAATGAGTTTTAGCCACATCTTTCCATGTTTATGTCCTCGGCAATCTACTTTTGAACTTCCTGTATCTTCTCTATCGTGTTTATTTTTTCTTTCCAACTTCTAGTTTTGTCTTTTGCCCATGTCTTGACAGGGCTTGAAAGGGGAGCAAAGAATAGCCACATTATGACCTTCTATGCATGTCATCAGTGATTAAGGAGAGTTGTGTCGGATCGGGTTGGGTGTCACATTCCATAGGGAGTCAGACACATGTATGTTTCCCGGTCCAAAAGGGGAGCAAAGAATAGCAACACTGTTACCTGCCATCAGGCATGTTGTAATATGTCACTAGGAAGGTTTGGGGGAAGGAGTTGGATGCCATAACCCAGGGGTATGCAACCTATGGACGTGTGCCCCCTTTGGCACGCCAAGCAATTTTGAATGGCACACAATCTTCACGTTTCTTGTATAAAGTTGATTATAAATCGATTAGCGGGGTTTCCTCGCTCATTTCGGCACTTGTTCGTGGCACTCTGAATAATTTGAAACCTTAAGTTAGCACACAGTTAGCAAAAGGTTATGCCCTAACCCATAAATGATCAAAGTGGCAAACAGACACACTGAAGTCAGCAGAAAGGTGCAGATATTGCAGCTAAGCTGTTTATGGATAATACAACAAGCTCCATTCTTTGGATTACATTCTGCTAACCTACATCAGTTTTAGAATGAACAAAGAAGAAGGCCATAGTAATCCTAATGACATGCTGAATTTGGTTGTGTCCGGCTGAAAGACACAGTAACTGAAACCATACTGTAAATCATGACACAACAAATGTCCTTCTTCTGACTATACCCTTCAATCTGCAATAGTATGAGATTGAATGCAGAAGCAGTAGTTCTGTCTCAGTAATGTCATTAATTATGAATTGTTCATTGTTTGGAATTTGAACAACCCTATTTTAATCAGATTTAGTATTACTGTATTATCCCCACAGGTTACTCAGTGTTCATAGTACTTTGTATTGTCCCCATAGGTTACTCAGTGTTCATAGTACTTTGTATTGTCCCCACAGGTTACTCAGTGTTCATAGTACTTTGTATTGTCCCCATAGGTTACTCAGTGTTCATAGTACTTTGTATTGTCCCCACAGGTTACTGAGTCAGTTACTGTTCACAGTACTTTGTATTATCCCCACAGGTTACTCAGCCAATGTTCACAGTACTTTGTATTATCTCCACAGGTTACTCAGCCAATGTTCACAGTACTTTGAGCTTAGATGTCGTCTTTTGGAGAACATGTCATGTAAGTGTAGGCATATATATTTATATATATAAGTGGATAACTCAGTAACTGCATTGCATCTGCCTGGTATAGAAATCTAAACAACGTGACTGATTCTGATGAAATTTAGCACAGTGACTTGTGAGGTCAGTGGAACAGAGAGCATCTGTGACAACCAAGTACTGGGTTAGAATCTTGCCGCAAGAAATTGTGCACCCTAACTGTTCAGAAAGCAATGGCAAACTACTGAGTGTATCTATATTGTATTGCCTAGAATAATCACTACAGCCAATAAAATTCTGTGTTCATGGCTATGTCCTGAATAGAATATTCTACCACTAGTATATATAGTAAAATATTCAAATGTAAAGGTAAGCTGAGCTGTGAACCAGCTTCATAGCATACAGATTTTTCATAGGTGCTCAGCTACTAGCCAGTTGCTAACCAGAAACCTCCTAACATGACCTATAGCACTTGCTCAGTGGCATTGGCACCATTCCTTGACCTTAACAGAACATGAGCCCTGCTTCCTTGTAGCTGGTTGAACCATGGGGGGTAATTTAAGTTGCATACCACAAATTATGAGGGAACTCAAAACTAAGGTCTGCTCATTGAAGGACAGTTGACGCAACACTGTATTTCCACAGCTCCAATAAACGGACATTCAACATTTTACTATTTATCAAAGAAACGTGTAACAGAGAGTACAAAGGTAGAATAGATGCAAAGATTTCACAATGATAAATAAGTCATGTGCTTAAAGTAGTGTAAGTGTATAATGCCTAATAGCGAAGATAGACATGTGCACTGTAACCAATTAACAACTAATAATGATCTCATTTGGGTAATTGGAAAATGATTAGAATTGACCGTAATTCTAGGAAGACAGCACAAGCAGTTGCACTGAAATTAGCATTGGCTAAATGCTAGGATGACAGCACAAATGGATTTAAAACAGCATTGACTAAATGCTAGGACAACGTCCTCCATTAATACTGAATTGATGTTTCTTTGTTCTGCTGACATGTTTCTATTTGCCTTTCAGTGATAGAACAGAAGAGATTGGGCCTAGATACAGAGTCAATGCTGGAGGATGAAGTTGCTTGGTTGAGTAACTTTGTTCCATCTAGACATGCAGATCTCAACCAGACGGATAATACTCTTCTAGCTGGACATCTCAAGCTCATACGCACACTTCTCACGTGTGAGGGTAGCAATAAAGCGGAACATGGTATGTGCAAATATCATTCTTGGCAGAGAGTGCGATAATTGTCTTCCTATCTCAGTTTTTATTAAGCTATATTCGGTTTATCTCTGAAAATTATGTTATGTAATATAAGTGATTTTTATTTATTTTTAATTGTTCTTATGTGAAAGATTTTTTGTTGGTTCTGGTTAAATATTTATAGTTTATTAAAACTGACGTCACTTCCCTATAGACAGACAACAGGATGGTTGGTTGGTGATCTATGTTGTTTTTTCACATGCACTTTCACTCAGTGCTTTGTGAAACAATGCATCGCTGAATTATTTCTCTCTGTCTGAGCCTTCGTTCATCCACTGTGCACAATGAGTTCTCAAATGTCCTAGAAACACTACACCAGGCTTGTTCTCTATAGAACCCAATGTTGTGTTTCTTCTCAATTGTCCAAAGTATTGAATAAAGGCATTCATTGAAGTTTTTCATATATCTTTGTATCACAACTTCTTATTCCATCCTATGAGAGTTCTCCATGCAATATTTGTTGTAGAATGCAGCTGTTGGTCATCCTTTGAACAGGGCCTGGCCACTTGAGTCATCTGTGATTCTTCTTCTTCAGCATTCATTCTCAAACTCCTGATAGATCTCCCTTGTAGCAGGACCATAGTCCTACTAGATTTCCAGCAGGATGTAGTCCAGAAAATGAAAATGCGCTGTATCCCTGTTTTATTTGCACAAATGGCCCGACACATCCATCTTCGGCGGTGAGTCATCTGTGATTAAGCATGGATATTATTATTTGAAACATGATCCTGTATAAGACTTCAGCGTTGGTCATCATCAGATGCCGTGCCAGCTGGTATAAGAGATATGGGTCTCCATAGCTCTCTAGTTCCTGTATTTCTTTTATCAGGATCTTTGTTGACTTTCTACCATGCCACAATGCCAGATTATTTAATATTTTCTCATGCTGTCATGCTCAAAATATCTTTTTGTCTTCTATCTTATCTGTTATAATAACTATCTTCTTCAGGTCTCCCTGTCTCATAACATGTCCAAAATAATAAAGAGTGTTTATCTGGTATTAAGTAATCCCCGTCTTGCATTTGCAGCATCTCATCATTAGTTTTTCAGGATGTCCATGGTACTCTTAGGATTATTCTACAGAACCACATCTCTGCTGCCTCTAATTTTTCACTATTATGGTTTTTCATTGTCCAAGACTTACATCCATATGTTTGAATCAGTGTTATGTTATGTTTTTGGTCATCATTGATTGCGACAGACGGACAACATGTTATGCACCTAAGAACTCTTTTCCTCATCTTTGGTAGCTTATAGCAAATATAAAACGTGTATATATTAAACAAAATATGATGCTTGAATAAGAAAATGATCTTATGATAGAAACATTGGTCTGTTGGTTGTACTTAGTGCAAGATAGAAACATTGGTCTGTTGGTTGTACTTAGTGCAAGATAGAAACATTGATCTGTTGGTTGTACTTAGTGCAAGATAGAAACATTGGTCTGTTGGTTGTACTTAGTGCAAGATAGAAACATTGGTCTGTTGGTTGTACTTAGTGCAAGATAGAAACATTGGTCTGTTGGTTGTACTTAGTGCAAGATAGAAACATTGGTCTATTGGTTGTACTTAGTGCAAGATAGAAACATTGGTCTGTTGGTTGTACTTAATGCAAGATAGAAACATTGGTCTGTTGGTTGTACTTAGTGCAGATAGAAACATTGGTCTGTTGGTTATACTTGTTGCAAGATAGAAACATTGGTCTGTTGGTTGTACTTGTTGGAAGATAGAAACATTGGTCTGTTGGTTGTACTTATTGCAGCCACCTTTCTTTATGTTGGTTTTACTTAGTGGTTGACAGAAGTGAGAATTTAAGATATGAATTTGTTCACTCTTGCACATCCCATTTAGTCACTTTAACATGCTTGATAGAATATAGTGACCATTTGTTTAATTTTCCAACAAGTGACTCAGAGATCTACACCTGGGGTTAACATATTTGTGAACATTTTTTTACAATTTTTTCAGGTGCTGAATTAGTGAGTGATTTGCTGCATGATTTCTTGTTTCCTGCATCCAAGCTGATGCTAGACAGTATAAACCAGCCACCACAAGACAGCAATCTCACAGAGTTTAATCCAAAGTAAGCTGATTGTATATAGGACAACATTGTACAATGTAGAGAAATAGATTGGTTGGTTAGTTGGTTGCTCATCAAGTGATCTGTGGACTGCCTTTGACCCATACAAAAATATTGAAATAGATGAGACAGACTTATAGACTCAAGTACTGAGTCCAGAAACTCTTGAAACATCTTTGTGCTTGTCAGCTCTACAGAGAAGAGAGGATTCTATTTCCAAAACTGGGTAACAGTAGAGATGACCCGAAGTAAACCACACAGTTAATGAAGCTGTGGGTGCTGTGATTACGGACAGAAAGACAAGGAGAAAGATGACAGCATTGCTCACTATATGTGCTGTCACTAACATCCTTTTGTATTTCCTTCTTAATATTTCATTTTTACAATTGATAACACTTTATCTGTTTCCATTCATACTCTCATTTACCCTGTGTTATTGCAGCACCTACCGTATATTTATGTGTATAAAAGGACAAATCTGTAAATTCTCCTACCCCGAACCTTCAGCACTCCTGCATGCACTGCAATAGAACTTTCCGTGCACGAAACTTACTCATCGGGCATCTACGAACTCACAAACCAAATTAGTTAATTACGAATTTTAATTTTTTTTCTTCTTTTCCCCATCGCATTTAATGTTTTTCATGCCATGCTCATCTTCGCTTGCGTAGGAACATCATAAGCTGATCCTTGTATGAGCTATGTGACTTTAAAATGCATGATAATGTGAAATCCCATTATTTTAAGAATGAAGGAACAAACAAAATATCAGGTAATGCTAAAAGAAAAACTTTAGCACAAACTTTAGCAATAGTAAAATTCTAGGCCCTGTCTTCCATTTATGAAACTGGCTCTCCTGGTTTCTCTCTAGTTTTTTTATTTTTTACCCACTCTTTGTTCTGTTTTGTACTATGTGGATTTCTATGACGATGATTAAGTGGTAATACTGATACCAGATCTAGCCAGATACAAATTCAAATCATTTTTGAAGCTACTGTGTAAAAGCACTGTTTAGAAACTTTTTTATCATCATGTTTGTATTCTGAAACTTCGGCCTGCCAGGCAGGATATAATACAGAGAATGGAACATAATGATGTATTATTCTTTACAGATTGACAGAGATGAACCAGTTTCATTTTGGTGCTTCTTTATCACTTTTACCTTCTACAGCAGAGGTGGAGAATGTCTATTTGTGGGGCCATATCCATGGGATAATTTGGTTTGGCTCGCTGAATGCAACCAGGGCTGGACTAAATTCCAATAAACTTAAGGCCGTATTCCATAACACTATACATTTATATTAAGTGAATCATAATAATAACGTACATATATAACTCATCAAAGACTAGGAGATCTAGCCATCACATGAGTTATAAATGTTGCATGTACATTTTTAAGTTGATATAATGTTTTATGGCCTGCAAATGATATTATAAATTTACAAATATTGTTCTCTGCCCCGGTTCTGTACTATGATGTAATCCAGTGCCCAATCTTCCTTAGTCATCTCTTATGACATGCATGGCAGATCATAGTGTTACTGTGTTTTGCTCTACTTCAGAGTCTTGACAACACACAGGTATGATATATTCAGCTAAATGAACATAACTGCACACCTAAGTGTATAAACATTTAATTGTTGCCAGTTTTCCCGTTTGTGTGATGACAATTGTGTTTATTTAAAGATAATGATGATGATGTCATGACATAATATCTGGTTCTTTAAATAATACAATTTTGGATCCTTAGATGCTCCAATTCTGAATCACGTGTGGCAGCTTATGAACTTTTGGCGGAGCTTGGCAACAAATGTTTGGCCAACTTAAAGCTTATCTGTAAGGAATTATTACTGATGCACCATCAACTTGCAGATAACACAAAGGAGTGGGAGGTGAGTTCTATTTACCATTACTTTGTTGTTTGTTAGTACTCGTTCTCAAACACACACTGGATATCTCATGTAGCAAGACAATGGTCCCACTAGATGTAGTTCAGAAAGCGAAGATGTGTTGTGTCATCATTTTATCTATGCCAATGACATGACACACCTGACATTGGCAGATTCCATTACTTAAAATTGCATACTTTTTTAGCATATCTCTCAATGTTGTGTAGGTTTCATTTGTCTCCTTTAATGTTCCTGTTATAATTAGGTCACTTTATTATTTTGAATTTCAATGTTTTGCATTTTAAAATTTAGATGAGTTTCTTGTCTATTACTATAAAATTATAGATTGTTCAAAGGTAATAAATACCTTTAACTTACCTGGTACTACTATGTAAATGGAAACATGATAAAATTATAGATTGCTCAAAGGTAATAAATACCTTTAACGTACCTGGTACCAATATGTAAATGGAAACATGACATAGTTATTTATTAAGAAGGCCTGCTGTATAATATAAATTATTATTTGATTTATTGTTTTACCTTACAGTATATGCCTCCTGTGGATGGCAGAGCTGCATGTGGGTATGTAGGGCTTAAGAATGGGGGTGCCACCTGCTATATGAACTCAGTCTTACAGCAATTGTATATGACACCAGGCATCCCAGAGGCAGTGCTTAGTGTGGATGAGGATCCACCAGATGAAGAATCGTAAGTTGGGCCGTATTGTTGTATTTTTTCCCCCATACTGATATAGTCTACATGGTAACTGCAGGTATACTGGCTGCTTATCTGATACTTGTTGGTTGATTTGTGTAATTTTACTGTCTATTTTAATATAATCAGTTCTTTCAGCACTGGGGATTCCACAGTAGGAAGTTAGCACTGGAGGATATTTGTTCATTGTCTTTGGATATTGATTTCATCTTATTTTGTTTAGGAGGTGTTCCTTTCTGGTAGTTGTGCACTGTTTCTGTAGAGAACTGCAGTCTACATATTCTGCCCTGAACCTAGAAAAATGCCTTTCTAGAAAAGTTTTTCTGGTGATGTCTCCACATCCATTCATCATGGCTCCCTGTGTCATATTGAAAGATGTGTGTAAATGTGATATTGAAAGATGCATGTAAATGTGATATTGAAAGATGTGTGTAAATGTGATATTGAAAGATGTGTGTAAATGTGATATTGAAAGATGTGTGTAAATGTGATATTGAAAGATGTGTGTAAATGTGATATTGAAAGATACATGTAAATGTGATATTGAAAGATGTGTGTAAATGTGATATTGAAAGATGTGTGTAAATGTGATATTGAAAGATGTGTGTAAATGTGATATTGAAAGATGTGTGTAAATGTGATATTGAAAGATGTGTGTAAATGTGATATTGAAAGACGTGTGTAAATGTGATATTGAAAGATATGTGTAAATGTGATATTGAAAGACGTGTGTAAAATTACTGAGAATATGTTGAGAATTATGTTAATGACTTTCTGTAGGTCTTAAATGCTAGTTTAGATGCACTCTAAAGTGATATTTTAAAGCTGATTAAAACAGTATTTTTTTAGTTTGTTTTTCAAATACGTTATCACCATTTTATTGTGACCTTGGCCTTGACACATTCAAATTTGGTGGTAAAAAAGTTAAAAATAAAATATAAGTAGCACCTTGCTAGATGAATCTGACAGTTACAGTTGTTCATTTATCATTTCATTGCTTTACCATATAGACAATTATGACTGATAACACTATAATTATTACAATAAAAGTCTGAAATTATTCCATTCAGGGTATTTTATCAGATCCAACAAATGTTTGGCCATCTGATGGAAAGTCGACTTCAGGCTCATGAACCAGAGAAGTTCTGGCAGGTTTTCAAACTGTGGGGTCACAGTGTTAACATCAGAGAGCAGCAGGACTCCTTTGACTTCTTTCAGGCTGTTTTGGATCAAATTGATGAACATATGAAAGTAGGATTTTAATTTTTATATGTTTATTAGTTCTAATTGAGGCCTCTGATATATTATTTTGTTGATAGAATTTGTTTTATTTATTTGTTGTTGTTGCTATTTCTGTTAACTAGATCACAAAATGTAATTGAAATTTTTTCTCAACATGCAGAGTAGTTAAATCTGCATTATTTTACATATTCTGGGTTTAATAGGATGAGAAATGTAGCTGGTCAGTTGATTACATATATCTTCCAGCATTCATTCTGCATTTACTGAATGTCTCACACTATTGGCATATCAAACAGTAAATTCTCAGTCTTGTCTTTGATTCACCAGTAACTGAGAATCATCTTTTGATGGGTTCAATGCCACATGAAAGTGTGCTGATCTTTTTAGTTGTTCAGGGTTGTTTTATAAAATGTTATCACTACTTGGAGTTTTTGTGTGGTAAAAGGGCATCTTGTATCTTGTAGAGCTGGGCATAATGTTCCACTGTCACGCTAGTATGTTGGACCTGTCGCAGTGGAGATCTCCCTCAATTTTATAATGGTTTGCATCACCTTTTTGACTGCATTACCTTTCCCCTGAAAAAGGGGGGCAACAGGTGATAAAAGAAATACATAATCTTATCAGTGCTCATCCTACTTTCTACATGTAACTGTTTTTCAATAACCTCACAAATATAAGATGGATAAACTATACACAGTTTGGTCTCTCCCAGTTGTCAGAATATACGAAAACATGCAGAACTGTGGCGCATCTCTCCCTCCCCCACACAGTAGAAACAACATGGAATAAATATAATTGGGGATTTTGAAAAGTATTTTATGTACACAGCTATTAGCCACTGCACAATTATCTCTTGCATAAACACAAGAATTTTTAGCAAGCATCTACAAATTTATTATAGAAATTTTCAAATAACTTTTGTTATTTGCCCAAATATTGACATTTTAGATTTACTCTGATAATACTATTTTGAAATTCGAAGAACTTTTTAATGCGTACAATTTGCTCATATATGACCTCCAAGTTTATTACTCATTGTCAATAGACCTGAATGTAAATTTGAAGAGAAGTAGAGAATTGAATATAAAAGAAAACGGGCAAAACATAAGATTTTCTGTAGAAAATTACAATATTTTGGCTATATCAAATGACATGACAGATTATAAAAACCATAATAGAGGAGATGGTGCCAGGGTAATGAAAAAGGTAGATCATGAAGAATATATACAAAATATTGAAGACCAACTGACCACTCATAAAAGCAGGAAGATTAGTTCAAAATTGACTGAAATTTCAAAAGGCTGTGATGATTGCTATATTCTGTCCAGGATATGTTACCTGATGAACAATATGACTGATCGTATGATCCAGGGATAACTTCAATTTTTCATGAATCCATGACTCAAACAAGAATTTTTCTTTGAAAGGCATCGCAAACTAGAACACGAGAAAAAACCCCACTTGCCCACACGCACGCAATTATAAACAAATCGACAGTGTTAACTCGTGCATCTGATGTTCCAATCACTGATTTGTGCATAAATGCCATCAATGGTGGACTCATCCTGATAATGGGTACTTGATTTTCTGAGTCAAGAATTCAAAATTTCATAGAACTATTATGTAATTGCTCTTACTCTGTCATTATGACACTAGAAATATGACACTTATTTTAGTTTTCATTTCACTCAGGCCATAGGGAAGGAGGAGATTTTCAAGAAGAAATTTCAAGGAATATTTTCTGACCAGAAAATTTGTAAAGATTGTCCTCACAGGTAAGTCTGTTGAATGTAATACACAGGTAAGTCTGTTGAATATAATATATATTTTTCTGTTCAGTCACGATTGATATTTATCTGAAGTTATAATTCTGTTCAGTCACGATTGATATCTGAAGTGATAATTGCTAGTGGAAAATTGATTGTCTTACAGAAATGTTTCACTAAACTCTGTGCAGGCCTATTATTTCTCAGAGTATATCAGCATATAAGAGAAATGTGTGATTAATTATAATTATTTTGGTTTAGTCTCTGGACATTTTTTTGCTCATGTTTTTCATGGTTCTTTCTGATCATGTCTCATAGTATTCTAATAGCTGGCATCCAGGTGATATGTGAGAAATTGTAGAATTTGTACCTCTACTCAATATATCCACTATTGATTCACTTCAATACATCAACTTAGCTGTGTCATATATAATAAGTATATGCATGTCAGTGGGCTCTCATATTCTTGAAGATCAGAATATTGTCTTTCCTGATATATAAAGTTAATTGGTGGCGGCTATACTGTAAAGTTAAGTCATTTGCCCACCGACCAGTAGACCTGTGTTTCGATTTTATTAGTTATTCATTATTTGAAATTTGCTTGTTAGACGATTTCTGGGTCAATCACTGACTAGTCAACTAAACACTTATGGCAAAACCATACAATATGATGCTGGTTCATAACTCAGATTACCTTTACTGTACCGTAATAGGCTATTTCTTTTTAGCCATTATCCAGAAACATTCTTGAATATTTTCTTTATTGACTATTTTTTCTTCTTCCCTTTGCAGGTTTCTGTAAAACCCAGGACTGCAACTGTCCAAAAATTTATGTGCTGCACTATTTTCTTCAACCGTACTCACAAAGTCTCAATTTATTTTATCTCTTCCTCCAAAGTTCTTCTTCAAGTCTTCCTCAATCTTCAAATTCTCTTTTTTTACTGCTGATTCCAGTTCAGATTCTCTGTCTGATTATATTGTCAGTCTTCTTTCTGTGGGTGTGTACTCTTCCACAACTTATCATTTAATATCAATGGCCGTTTAATACAGAGTAGGTAATGGAGGCATTTATTGATAAATATCCACAGTTTTTAATGGTGATTTCCTGCATTTATATATTTTTTTTCTCAGTCATAAAACAACAGACTTCATATTTGTATTAAACAAACTAACATTTTTTTCTCAGCCATAAAACAATAGACTTCATATTTGTATTAAACAAACTAACATTTTTTTCTCAGCCATAAAACAATAGACTTCATATTTGTATTAAACAACCTAACATTTTTTTCTTTATGTTAATGCAGAAGAATGCGATATAGTTAAAATCATTCACTATAACGGGGGAGAAATTGTTCCTAAAATTCAACACTTTCATTTTTCAATTTGTACACATTCAGCACAAACAGACCACATTGTAATACATCCACACATTCACTTTTGTCTATCCCTCACATATTTAAATGTTTTTTTCATTAACTGTCCATGCTAGATATGAGAGAGAGGAAGCATTCATTGCGCTGAATCTAACAGTCAAGAATGCTACACTGCAAGACTCGTTGGATCAGTTTGTGAAGGGTGAACTCTTAGAAGGAGCCAATGCATACTTCTGTGAGAAATGTGGGGAGAAGGTAAATTGTCATATGTAAAATGTATTATTCTGTAAATGTGGGGAGAAGGTAATCTGTCATATGTAAAATGTATTATTCTGTAAAAAATTTGAGGAGGTAATCTGTCAAATGTAAAATGTATACTTTTGTGAGAAATGTGAGGAGAAGGTAATCTGTAATCTGCAAAATGCATTATTCTGTGAGAAATGTGATTAGGATGTGAAATGTGATCTGTCATGTGTAAAATGTATTTTGTACTAGAATATATTGTTCTTGTGATCATTCATGTCATATGACTTATTTCAGAGAAACACAATCAAACGTATGTGTATAAAAAATCTGCCTCCCATGTTGTGTATACAACTCAAGAGATTTGGCTATGACTGGGAGTCGAACAGAGCACTCAAATTTGATGACCATTTCAAGGTTAGTTTAAAAAAAAAAACACAATAGAATATGAGACCATAATTAAACTGCTTGATTCAACAAATGTTTCTTTTTCTGCAGACTACTAAGATTGAATAAAGTATTCCCGCCGAAGACGGATGTGTCGGGACATTGGCGCAAATAAAACAGCGACACAACACATTTCCATTCTCTGGACTATATCCTGCTGGAAATCTAATAGGGCCATTGTCCTACTGCAATAGAGATCCGGCAGGAGTTTGAGAATGAACGCTGAAGAAGAAGAATAAAGTATTATTTCATAGTAGGCACCTTTTTTTCTTTCCAGATGATGGTATTATTGTTGTGCTATAAGAAATATAATCTACGATCCTTGGCGATGATGACTCACATGAGATGCAAAAAGGCTTCCACAGTGTGTACCCACTTGTACCATATTTGCTGTTTTGTATCTTCATAGACGTGCATCCGTTGAACTAAATATTTGTCTGTATATAATTCCTGATCTTTCTCCTCCATGCAACACGATCCATGGCAACCTGTACCCATGATTCCATATCAGTGTCTGTATCATGCATGTTGCAGTTGCATAGATCATTGTACCAAAGTAGAGATTGACCCTGAGATTCTATTCTCAGAGTGTAATGACAATTTGCAGCTGCTTGGTGACCTGCAGCATAACTTGCAGTCTTTTGCTGATTGTGTCCTTTTCAGCTATCCAAGAAGACAGCTACCTTTGTCTACGCCAATTCATAAGGATGTAGATTAACCTTTAGCACGCTGTGTTTACGATGTGAAAATATCACTATTTTGTTAAAATGGTGAGGATACGACGTTAAGTGATTTTTGTAATGGAAATCCGAACAATTTGTAGTCATCTGCATCGTGACGAAGCGACGTGACAGTGAATCGAGTTTGTTATACTTTTCTATCATCATATAATCAGTAAAATTCATCATTTTTTCAGCTGGAAAAGTGAAAAAACTTGAGAGGTAAGTTCTTCATATTCATTATTTAAAATATGCCACGAGGTCTCCATGTAAAATATATGTCAACAGATTTCACAGCTGTCGATCGATCAAAAATACGGTACGCCTAGATCTAGATAGGTCTAAATAGGTCTAAATCTGTTTTTATCACTTTCTCACATGTCTTGTATCACACACATACAAACAAAACGTACACCAATATATGCAAAATTTAATTTTTTATTTATATAAGCAAATATTATTTAAATATCTGTAACAACAAAAAAGTTATCATGATTTCAAAACAGCCACTGATGATTGCGTAACATTTCCAAAAACTAATTCCGCGACAGTCAGCAGCAGGAGAGAAATTGCATAATTGTAAACACAGCATGCCTAAGGTTAAACAAAGACCACCTACCAACTAAAGCTAAGTGTATACTGCCCCGCTGCACCATTTGGTTTCATTTCCTTGTCCTAAGATAAGGCTTGTATCCTTCCACATGTACTCCTCTGCCTGAATCCGTTGACACAAAGTGGGCTGACAGAACCTGTAGATGCCACCTGACTTGCTGAGTTAACAGAAACAATAGGGAAATATAAATAAAATAAAGCATTGTCATTTTTGAAGGATAGCAGCATATTACTTTTCCCCTCCTCCTCAACAATTTTTCTTTGTGGTCCCACTTGAACCTAAGAAGAAGAAGCTTGTTCACTATATATTTGATATATTATCATTCAAATAGTTATCTTTTTGTATCTTTCACATTTTTTCTGTATAGCACTCCTGGAAATCACTGTGGGCCATATGCCCCTTGTTCAGAACCACTCCCTGTGATGACTTGTTAATTTTGTGTTGTGTCATGGTTTTGTTTGAGTTATATGTGATTAGTTCTTGATTCACCCATGTATAGCTAGGACCATATAGGGGAGCAGAGAATAGCAACACAGTTAAACACCATGCATGTAATAGGAGGTGAATAAGAAATTTTTCAGGTGGATTTGGCTGCAGAGAGGGTCAAAGCGACACAGAAATGCAGAATTTGTGTGTCATGTTGAAAGACGCAGATATCACAGATAATCTGAAGACAATGGCACAATATATTTTGTTCTCTATAGTACATCCTGCAAAATCTGCATAAGTTTAAGAATGAATGCAGATGTAGAAGCTCTTGATAATTTTGTTGGATATCCTCTGACAGTTTTGTTATTTATAGATAATCTTGGATATCTTCTGACAGTTTGGTTATTTATAGATAATCTTGGATATCTTCTGACAGTTTGGTTATTTATAGATGATCTTGTATATCTTCTGACAGTTTGGTTATTTATATTTGGTCATACCCTTTAGTGGAAAGCTTGATTTTGGTAAAATACTTTATTGATTGGTCATGCATATTTGTGTGGTTTCTTTTTCTGCAGACTACTAAGATTGGATGAGTATTGTTTCATATTTGTTTTACGTGTGGTCATAGACTTTGTTTTGGTCTCAACATATTTTGATGCTCTTGGGAAGCTGTGTTATCAATAATAAATAACAATTGTAGCAAAATTGTAATCAGAAAGGTGAAACAGGGTAATCAAGTTTTACTTATCACTGGAAACACACAGGAAAATCTGGATGCCTGTGATATGCAGGCGATTGCAATTAAATTATTTTCATTAGATGACCAGATTCGATATGAACGAGAATCGGTATATGAACCAATTTCGTACACTACAGCCTTAACCTTTAGCAAGCCAGATTTAAAAAAAACGAAACGTCTCCCTGCCACCGGATTCTTTTTTGAAAATTTGCGTTATTGATGGTGACTGTTTTGAAAATGTGATAATTTTTTGGTTGTTAGAGATATTTAAATAATATTTGCACATATAAATAAAGAATTGAATTATGCATATATTGGTGTAATTTATGTACGTGTGTGTGTGATACCAGACGTATGAGAAAGTGGTAAAGACGTTTTTAACAAAAAACATATTTTATAACAAATAAAGAGGAAAAAAATAAATAAAAAAATAACTTACCTTAGTTATCGAATTCCTTGGCAACACTGTAAACTAAATCACACAAATCTGTTGTATTTATGTTCTTTCACTGCAAAATTATCAAAATATAGCAGGGAGAACTGTATAAAACATGTAGATTTGCGGTAAAATCGTTCTTTGAGATTAGGTCTAGAGCCATTTTTTGTGCTACTTCCACATATTTGATATCAAACGTCTACAAGTCTCCAAACCAACGCGGCATTCTGTATATTCACTGCTGTGAAACTAAATAACTCAATAATTCATGATTCAAGCCACGATTCAATGTTATTTTATTCAAAATACGATGAAAGAAAGGTCTATAAAATCGGTCGACCATCATGGCATCGTACCGGTGTGCCGATGTGGTCAGATTAATTGCTATAAAATTTGTATCTTCTGGCTAGCCATTGTTACAACGATCATGTCGGACGTAGGAATGAACCGGCTTCAATAGCGCATGTTCCCGAGTAACCAATCAGGCTGTGGGGTGTCTATTATAACGATATCTCATTGGATGGGATATGTCGCCAACGGCGTTAGCCGCCATTTTATTTTTCGGCGGCTGGACTTGATATAGGCTCGGTGAAGGTTAATACACACAAGCATCACCCCAACAGATTGTAGTTATTTTAACAGAAATTTCCCACAATGCTATCCCACAATACAGTGCATACATCATGACGTCAGTAAAATGCGTAAGTTGATTTATTAATAATAATTAATATGAGGTACTGTTTAGTTTGGCCTTCAAGAATAGATGCCTTAGAAAAATCACAAATACTTCTTCTTCTTCTTCTTTCGTTCACTTGAAACATGTCTATATCTGTAATTCTGTCTCCTTAATAAAACTCACTGTCTTTTGTAGTTCATACAGTGTCCCATAGAGTTTTGATTCCAGTGTTGTTTCCTCTGGCCAATATGTCTGCCTCAGCGTTTCATGCTCAGAACACTCTTGAAGTATATGTTTGGCACTCTGTGCTGCCTGTCCACATGTACACATGGCCGTGTTGCCAATCTTGAACTTTGTATACATGTGACTGCGGAGTCGGTTGTGTCCTGTTCTGAGACGTAGAATTATAACTTGTTCTGATCTGTTCATATTGTGATAGTCATCTTGTGTTGGTGTTTGTGGCTTTCTTATTGACTTTATCATCTGTTTTTTCTGATGGTAGGTGATTGGTATATCTGGTTGGTCTTCGGCAGCACCTTCCTTAGCCAGTTGGTCTGCTTTTTCATTTCCTGGTATTCCACAGTGAGAGGGTATCCACTGCATGGTTACCCTATACTGGTAAGACAATTCGCTAAGTAGTTTTTTTAAGTCTGTTAGTTTTCCAGACTGGAGAGCTTGAAGCACTGACCTTGCATCTGTCAGGAATACCACAGGCTGTAGGTCAGAGTTGGAGTTCAGCAGTTTTTTAGCTGCCACACTAATTGCCTGGATTTCTGCATCATAATTATTGCAGAATTTTCCTGTCGGTGTTCTGATTGTATCTCTAGGCTTGTGTGGATATTCTATATATACACCTGCACCTCCATTCCTCACAGCATTCTGTGCTGACCCATCTGTGTACACTCTGACCCATATATCTTGTGGATATTCCTCTTCCAGGAAACTGAGGGTGATTGTCATTCGCTGCACACTGTTCTGTTCGTCCTCGCTTAGTATTCCTTTCACATGGGTCTGAATGTATATTGGCATTCCATGGCTTTCACTCCACGGGGTTTGCTCTGGTACAGACCTTAAGGGGCTGCCAACTTCAGGTAGGTCTGTAAGTTGTCTACGGAGTCGTTTAGCTTGATGGATAAAGCTGCTCCTTTTCAGTCGTCCCATTGCTAGATTTTGGAATCTTTCCTTCATTGGATGACTTGGCATACACTGAAACTTTTCTGCTTGAATTAGTACTTTTGTGTCTCTGCGTTCGCCAAGTGTTTGCATTCTTCCCATTTTCTGCATCTCTGCTATGGGTGTTGATTTCATTGCTCCCAACATTATTCTAAGTGCCTGGTTTTGCACTTTATCTAGATCTTGTAATGTGGTGTTTGATGCAGGACACCACGCAGCTGAACCGTATTCCAGGTGTGGTCTTATGCCTTGCTGGTAAACTTTACTGAGTATATTTCCACTGGCTCCCCATGTGGTTCCACTTAGTTTTCTCAGGATAGCTAGCTTCCTCCTGGCTTTTGTTGTTGCTTTGTTTATGTGCTGCTTCCATGTCAGCTTATCATCAAAAGTAACTCCGAGGTATGTGGGTTGTTTGTCTTCTTTCAAGAGCTCTCCATCTATCTTGATATGACCAGCTTTTTGTTTTGGTGAGAGGGTAAAGAGTGTAGTGCTGCACTTATCTGTGTTAATGCTGACGCACCATCTATTAGCCCATAAGGTTAGGGCATCGATAGCTCTTTGTATTTGTTTAGTGGCCACTGTTGCATGTTCTTCCGTGCACCAGATCACCAGGTCGTCAGCATACATTGCCACTTTGATCCCATGTGGTAGTTCAGCAACTAGGTCATTGATGTAAACCAAGAAAAGTGTGGGTGACAGGACTCCTCCCTGGGGGACTCCATGACGCAGTAGAACTTTCTTGCTCTTGCGACCATCTAATTGTACCCTGGCTCTTCTATTATGCAGGTATGCTTTTACCCATTTGTACATTCTTGAGCTAACCCTGCAATTTCGCAATTTCTTTAGGAGCCCTTCTTTCCAGACCTTATCAAATGCTTTCCTGAGGTCTATCCATGCTGCTAGTACCAGTTTCTTTTCTTGGAAGGCATCCTCAATCTCTTGGGAGAGGTAGGTTGCCTGATCTTCAGTAGAGTAGCACTGTCTGAAACCTGCTTGCTGTGATACCAGAAGGTTTTCACTTTCAAGGTACCACTGCATCCTAAGATTGATAATGCGTTCCATTGTTTTACATAGACAGCTTGTGAGGCTGATGGGCCTGTAGTTGGAGACTGTGTTGCCATCTTTTCCTGATTTGAGGAGTGGTATCATTATTGCTTCTCTCCACGCCTGTGGTACATTACCTGTGGACCAGCTTGTGTTAAAGATCTGCAGTAGCTTTGCTCTTGCTGCACTTCCCAGGTTTCTAATCATTTCATTGGACACTCCATCAGCTCCAGGGGACTTTTTCATTTTCAATTTGGATATTGCATGCTCCAGTTCTCTCATTGTGATTGGTGCCTCCATGACTTCAGGTATAGGTTCACCTTGTCCAATGTTTTGCTGGTTCTCTCGAACCTCCTGTTGTTTGTCTGGGCTGACTTTGACGTTATTGTCTTCTGCAAAGGAATCTGCAAAGTAATCAGCTGCATGTTTACCTGTTAAAATGTTTCTATCTTTATAAAGTGTGATCCTGGTATTTCTCCCTGTACCTTCATCATTTAGTTGTTTTACAAGTTTCCATAATTTCCTAGTATCTCTTTCTAGGTTCAGCGACTCTGTTTTTTCTTTCCAGCTGCTCCGTCTGGCTTGTAACTTGGCTCTTTGAAATTTAGCCTTTGTTTGCTGATATTTGTTGTGATGTTCTTGGCTAGGTCTGTTCTCAGCCTGCTTTCTAGATGTTTCCATCTCATTTTGCAGCTTTTCCAGTTCATCATTCCAGTAGGGTTTGTAGTTTTTGCGTGCCCCCCTGGGTATGGTTTTACTAGCAGCATGTAGTATACATCTATTAAATTCACTCACTGCTCTATTGATGTCTTTGTCCAAGTTCATGTCCTTAGCTAGAACACTGGTTAAATGCTGGTACATTTTCCAGTCTGCCCTCTTATAGTTCCACCTAGTGAGCGTGCTGCTGTCCTTGGTATATTCATTGTGAATTTCCAGAAATACTGGTCTGTGGTCACTACCCCCAAGCTGCTTTCCAACGACACGTGTGATGTTCCATTCCAGGCCTGGTGAGTAGAATGCCAGGTCTGGTGTAGAGGTGGTGTGCCATGCTCTCGAGTAGAAGGTTGGTGAGTCAGCTGGCTGGTTAATAAGAATGAGATTATTTTCATCCTGCCAGCTCTCAAGTTCCTCACCTCTCTTGTCGATATGATCGTAGCCCCAGCTCTGAGAGTGGCTGTTGAAGTCACCACACACCATAAGCCTTTCTTTGTCTGGAATTGTGTCTAGTGCCAATGGTTTATCATTTGGGCAGTAGTAGTTCAGGAGATGGAATTCTGCACTGTCTGTTTTTAGGTGGAGCATCTGGTATTCTGCCCCGTCCATGTATACTTCCAGCTGACATGCGCTGATATTGTTTTTAACTAGTGTCAGAATTCCACCCTTTCGCCTGTCTTTTCGGTCAGATCGGTAGCACTGGTAGCCTCTGATTTTGAAGGCTATGTTGCTGCTGAGGTGTGTTTCTTGGATACAGCATATATTTACTTGTTCTTCACTGAGGACATTTTCAAGTTCCAATTTTTTGCTGTATCCATCTCTTTTACTGTTGACACCCTCAGCATTCCAGTGCATTATTTTTATTGGTCGTTTGTTTGTTTGGCCAGTAGCTCTATTCCCTTGCCTCCTGGCTCCTCGGGGCAATTGAGAAGGACTTCCAGTAACTGAGGTTGGGCCCTTTCGAGGTATAGGGCCCGGCACCGTCCCTGCCTGAACGTCCGCCACAGGGCAGGCACCATAACGTTTATTAGATGCAGACATGTTTCCATTGTGTTTTATGCGTGGCAACCTGATTATCTGTGCGCCTTTTGGCTGGTTGCCTCCGTCTTCAGCACTCTGCTTACTTGGGCCGGACTATGGTCCTGCTCGAGTGGGAGTGCCCGACCAGTCTTAGTTTCCAGCCTCTGATGGCTGAACTAAGCCCCATCACCACTTCAAGGTTCTGGCCTCGATGGGGATCACAAATACTAATTGGAAAGACTTAAAATCAAACGACATACTAAGAGAGGAGACAAAACAAGAATATGTGACGATCATCATCAGAAAACGCTGCTGAACATACATTGGCCACATACTTAGAATGATTGAAGAAAGAATCCCATGAGAAGTCTGCATGTGGACACCAGACGGGAAAAGAAAACAGGGAAGACCAAAAACAACGCTCAGAAGAACTTTTATGAATGAATTAAAATCAACAGGCATAAATGCACAAGACCTGCAATCCCTGGCAACTGACCGATTGATATGACTAACTATGACTTCCGCCCTATGTGTCAAACTTGGCAAAAGAGGAACTGACTGACTGACTGTTCTGTGATGTTGAAATACGGAAAAATCGGTATCTCGGTGCAGCTATATTTTGTGTAAATTCCATAATTTCAGGATCTCAGGTTCTAAGGGTTAACATGCATAATTCCAATGTGTAGATATTCTGTTGTATTCTATACATTTTCAGTTTGTTCTTTATCTTTCTAGTTTTTACATTTCCAGTTATTCATCCAGTTATTCTCCCAGACTTTTGGCATGAATTCAAATTAGCTTTATTCGTTATGTGCTTTCTTGTGGTCTTGATAAAAACCTTTTGGGTGAAACATTAATTTGTGTGTATTTTCCTGTAAATTCCAGTGACTAACAAAACTTTATTACACTGTTTATAATTTAATTTTCGTCTGAAGTTGTGTTATAATGATTATTTTTGGCATCATTTGTTTTAAATTTGATATTTTTAATGTCTTTTGCTGTCTAATTTACTATCTTTAGTTGCAATTTGACATTAATTTTCAAGTTTATTTCCTGTTTTCATCTTGATTGTTTCATTCTTCCTTTCCTTCTCCATTCCTTTCTTTCATTCTTTTTGTGTTCAGAATAAGTGTGGGCACCTGATTTCTCCACACCACAAAAGCTGGTGTCTCTTTAACATCAGTGAAATAGGATTGCTGTATGTTTGGGTGTCATAGCCATAGATAGATTGCATAACAGGACTAGTGTTTTATTTACACTTTGACCCCTACCACCAAAACTGAATCTATTTATGTCTGGTTTGCAGTTTTCCTCCTTGTATTCACACTGTGGCCCACTACTAGGCAATTTCCACCACCCGTTAACTAGCTGTGGATATAATGTTTGTTTGACAATTGTTAGTGGTCTCAGTTGCCTCCTTGTGTCAGCGAGATTGTCACATGATGCAAACTTGTGTGTTACCATAGTACTGAACAGTATGATAGATCTACCAACTATGCTAGATGCAGGCTGGTCTGAGTGATTCTGTTAATGTATGTAGTGACATCTGGTCTAAGCATGAGTCAGTTAGTTGCAACTTTTCCAGATCCCACAGAGCCTTCTTTTGTTCCCTGTGTGCTTGATTGTTTAATTATATTCTTTTTTTTTTTGGCATTACTTTTAATTATTTCTGTCATGATGTGGATATATTTTTGTATTTGTGTATTATATCAGGTTTTTTTTGCATTATATTTTTCATTTTAGTTCAATTTATGTTTTTTAATTTATTTATATTTATTTGGCATTCGTCTTTTATAAATCTTTTATATTTATTCTTGTACAGTTTCCTTGGACACTTGACATGGAACCATATACTGTAGAAGGTATGGCCAGGAGAGAAAGTGAGCAGATAGACAGACGAAGCTTATGTTCAGATGTAGACAGCCAATCTACCAATAGTATTGAGGGAGAGGGAGCTGGTTCAGAACCTCAAAATGGAGAATTGGACTCCACAACAGAAGCTGCATCAATCAACCCAGAATCCAACCCTATTCAATATGATTTAGTGGGAATTGTGGTCCACAGTGGTCAAGCTAATGCTGGACATTACTACTCTTTCATTAGGGATAGAAGGTATATGTTTCATATTTTTGTATATTAGTAATGTATATTATTATTAAATATAAATCTTACAGACAAATTATATAAATCTTCTATTGGGAGCATAAGACAAATGTGTATGCAAGACATAACATAGAGATGTATATAGTTCCACAAGAACCATTGCTTTCAATAGTGAAATGAATACTTGCATGGTTTGGATATGTCTGCTGACAAGGTTCCTGGTCAAAAACAATACTGCAGGGAACGGCCAAATGTTGAAAAAGAGAGGAGGACAAATAAAAGCATTGACTGACATCAAGGATGGAAAGGACAAGATTTTCCCTCACTTCAACTATCGTTGAAGATAGAAATCGCTTGAGACCTGTCTGCTGAAGCAACCCATACGACCATGACAGGTTATAAGATAGGGTAGGATTTTTAAATATTCGTTTTCAAACTCCCTGCTGCATCCCTCTTGCACAAGAACAATGGTCCTCTTAAATTTTCAGGTGTCACTGTTTTATTTGCGACAATTGCTGATACATCCATCTTTGGCTATGTATCTCTGTTATTGAGAAATTGACTGCAGAGAGCACATAATCCTCTATTTAGAATATTGCTCATAGATTACACTAGATTAAGACCACCTCTGAGTAGACTTATTAAATCAAATGCTGAAGTCTCCTGGATATAAAATAAAACTTTGAGCAACCACCTCACTGCACATAGGTAAGCAAGAGAAAGTTACTTGTAATTCCAGGGCATCTAAACAAAGAGTGAACACACACTCAATTAAGCAAATCTCCTGGCAAAATTATGAAAAATAATTAATAAATTAATTAATGAATAGTTATTTCTTTGGTACCCTTGATATACACCAACAGACAAATTTTCTGGATGCGTTTTACTATGGTCTAAATGTTATAATACTGAGTAAAGGCAGTTTTGAGCTGTTGTGATATATCAAGTTGGCAATATCGCCATGTGAACGTGGACAGTGCTTTTTTTTATTCATCATATTAGAATGTGTTCTAGAAAAAGACCTTTTGGTAGAAACATCGTTTTTCGTGTTATAATTTGCGTTTCCAGCGATTTGCACAACTTCACCCTGTTTCCTAGTTGTGCCTGTTGGATTCCAGTTTTGCTGCAGTTGATACCTATGTTTTTTGATGTTATGCATGTGTTTGCAATGTTGGCAGGAAGAAATTAATATGCATAGAAAGACCTGGCTAATAATGGTATCCAACCAGTATTGCCTGATGTACATTTGTGTAGAAATTAATCATATTTTTTTGAAAAAAAGAGACCTGATTTTTTATTCAGTGTTACTCTGTTTGAGAGGGAAAGTTTGAACATTGATTATTTAATGCCACAAAGGTTGGTGTCATACTGACTTCATTGGACTTTAGCTGTTTTCTGTTTTGGTGTCCTACCCATAGGTAGCTTGCCTTACTGGACTCTAGTGATATATTTTCTTCTTCTGCGTTCATTCTCAAACTCCTGCAGATTAGCAGGATGTAGTCCGGAGAACGGAATGCGTTGTGTCATGGTTTACAGCATTGCTGCAATATCTGCGCCTTTCGGCCTGACACATCCGACTTTAGCATGACTTTGGGTCACTGATACTATATGGAATGGGACAGCCAACTCCATCCCATAACCTCGTTAGTCGCCTTTTACGACATGCGTGGAAGGTAAACAGTGTTGCTATTCTTTGCTCCCCTTTCGGACCCCGACAACATAAGGGCGTAGTGATCTATTTAACTTGACCTCCACCGCCTAGACCATCTGATATCAAATTATGCCCAGTCTACAATTTTCGTCCTTACATCCTGACTGACCAACTAGTAGGCAGTCCTCGTCACCCACTGACTAGCTATAAATGGTGTATGTGTGTATGGCAGCTGTTTGGTGAGTCCTATTGCCTTCTCTGTCAGTGGGATCATTATGTCATGCGAACTTTGCTGCCATAATGGTGGGCAGTATGATAGATATGTATGACAGACTAGACCAAATGCAGGCTAGGCATGAATGGTTGTGGTCATGTGCCTTATGATGTCTGGTCTAGAAAGGAGGGAATTAGATATAGCTCTTCTAGAAACCTGATTAAGAATGGTTAAAGAGAGAAAGCTACACGGGCTGGACAGTCTTAAAGTTGAAGTACTCCAGAATATATTTATAACCAGGTCAGATATATTTATTATAAAATCTTGGATTAATATCCCATGAACACCTTGTGTGTTTATCAGCCTGATCATATATAACACCAAGTTAACCATCATAAATATTTTGATCTCATGTTTTTTCTCACATAGGGGCACAGTAATAACGAACCCAAACAAGGGGAAATGGTTTAAGTTTAATGACACGCTCGTAGAAGAGTTTGATATGAACGATAGTACAGTGGAGCAGGAGTGTTTTGGAGGTACATACAAAGCCAAAGTCTATGACTCAAGTAAGTGATATTTGATTAACATCTTCATGTATCCATTTATCTTTTGTGGTTAACCCCTTGGCTGTGGAGGTATCCATGAAGACAGAATTAACAGCAACAGGAGAAGAGGGTGCCCAAGACGACAATGGAGTAGTGATATATCAGATTGTTTAAACATGTCTCAAGCTGTGGTTGGGTCAACTCACCCAGACTCGTGGAGTGTTCAGAGAACCCATAAGGAAGACTACATTCTGCAAAGAATATGTAACATGTTGAGTTGACTAATGCATTAATTTGTTATGGAATAGAAAATTGTAAATATGTTCATTGATATTAGAAATAAGTACAGCGTTTAATTTACTGAAATTGTGGGTACATTTCATTTTCTTGGTTTGGAAGCAGGTGTTGAATTATTTTTATCTGTTATTCCAACATGTGACATGTTACAAACTAGTTCAGTACTAATCAACACTGACTTTTTCTTTTCTAGAGGTGTTTCACAATAATATTTTTGAATGTGATTTTATTTTAATTTTGAAATTTTGAAGATAGCATGTCATCCCATATTATCTTTAGAATTTCAGTTAATGATTCCTTGTGGTCTTTATATTATTTTATCTATATTTGGTGATTATTTATTTCTGTGGTATTTTTTCTCCTCAGCTAACACATACCCAGAGGAAAGACTAAGGTACTGGAATGGCTACCTACTATTTTATGAAAGAATTGAAGACCTCAGATCTCCTGTCACAGCCAAGAGGAGTAAGATCATCTCTAGGAGGGTTCTGCCAGTGGGAGGGTGAGAGATTTATTGATTTGCAATTTTTAATTTGAGGATTCAGCCCTCATAACCAGACAGAAAGAGCAAAGTATTATCCAAAAAACATTTAACAAACGATACGAAAACAGGCGACCTATTGGACGCACTCGCAAAAGGTGGATAGATAGTGTATTAGAGACACTCGGAAATATAACAGCAGAACAGGCAAATAGAAGGGCAAAAGACCATACAATCACTCTCCCCTCAACATCGAAAGGTACATGAGGACAGAAAGAAGAAGAAGAATCAGCACATACAGATTTAATAATCACCTGAACAGAATACAACTACACTCCAGGGTGCCAGTTTTACAAAATATTCTTACAACATTGCTGACAATCACTTCTTTCAATGTTCAGTGTTAGATGATGTTAGAAGAATGCTTCCTCCTCCCAGATAAGATCATGGAACACCTTAAATGGAACAAAACAACAATGGCTTGAAGATACCACACAATGACATTGAGGGAAAAGACATAATCATGAGCACTGCAATAGCAACCAAGCAATTGTAGATACATTCTATTTATTTCATTGATTCTGAGCTGCATTTGTATTCCATTTGTATATTTTTTATGTCCTGTCTGTCTGTTTGCTATCCCCAGGAATTGTGAGCAACGTGCTCTTACTTCCTATGTGTATTGGGGCGTTTCTAGAGATTTCTTTTATACCCAGGGAAGACCATGTGCTGCGATGCTAGTTTCTAATCAAGAATATATTTTGTTGAATTATGAGGTGCCACTTCTTTGTGTTTTCTTCTACATTCATTCTTAAACTCCTGCAGATTAGCAGGAAGTAGACCTGAGAACTGAATGTGCTGTGTCATGGTTTACAACTTAGCTGTGATATTTGCACCTTTTTTTTACCTGATACATCTAACTTCAGCATGCCTTCTGGATCACTTTGACCATATAAGATGGGACATCCAACGCAATCCTAAAAGCTTCTTAGTCACCTCTTATGAGAATGCATGGAACGTAAATAGTGTTGCTATTCTTTGCTCATCATTCAGGCCTTTGCAACACACGAGCGATGAGACGCCACTAATAATTCCAATTGTATCACAGTACAGATTAGATGAAGGACATTCAGACCACAAGCTAATTCGAAGAGGGGTGATTGTGAGGTTAGCTCATGATCAGGTCTGCTGTGAACTGACACCCTAAATGTTACAAATAATTTTATGTTTTCATTCAAATTTATAAGTGCTTTTTTTTCCTTCTTGAATTTAGGAAATAATTTTTTTTCTTATTTTGCTTATTCGCTCTCAAATTCCTGCAGATTAGCAGGATGTAGTCCAGAGAAATCGTTTTTCTTCTTATTTTGCTTATTCGTTCTCAAACTCCTGCAGATTAGCAGGATGCAGTCCGGAGAATGTGTTGTGTCATGGTTCAGAGCTTGACTCCGATATTTGCGCCTTTTGGCCTGAAACATCTGACTTCAGTTTAGCTTCTAGGTTACTTTGATCTTCTTTAGGATGGGGCAGCCAACCTTTTTCTCAAAACCATTTTTGTTGCCATTTATCAAATGTGTGGCAGGTAAACAGTGTAAACAATTGCTTTTTATTTTTATAATTTTTATCTCAAATGATTATAATTTTTATAAATGATTTTTCAGTAAACGCAGCCTGAATAGTGATAGTCTTATGGAATTGACTGAGCTGGTTCATAAGGGGGAGAGAAAGGGCATCTTTGTTGATCGCATGCCCTCAGGAATACAACAAGTCATCCATGCTGAGAACATTACATTTGTCAAAAACAGAGACATTTACAGTCCTGAGTACTTTACATTTGTCATACAGCTCGTCGCACAAAATAAGGTAATCCAGCTGCATTTCTACCATCAATGTACTTCATTTCATTATGAAATTGGCTATATTATAATCCCACAGGTATTCAGTTCTACAAGTACCACACTTGATACTGATTTCCCCAATCACATTCCATATAAACTTTCATTACTGCATGTTTTTCTGTTAAGGAGTGCAGGGAGACTTTTTAAGACTGTGAAAATAAATGCCGCTTTGCCAGAGCTGTCGCCACGACATGTACAGGAAGAATTTTTTTTTTTACATTCTATATGTGCCAGCAATCACAGTATCAGTATCCAGCAGGCAGGTGCTTGTGAAGTTGTTTTAGAATTCCCCCCTCATCTATGCTAACTTTTTCCTGCCTAAATATGAATTGGACAAAGCCTACATGTTCTCTCAATTCTTCTTATGATCGCTTAAAATATATCTATATCTGTAATTTTTTCTCTTCAATAAACTTCACCATCTTGTGCAGCTCATACAGGAGCCAGTACAGCTTTGATTCTAGTGTTGTTTGTATGGGACAATATGTTTTTCTCAGCATCTCATATTCAGGACATCTTTGAGTTATATGTTCTGCAGTCTATGGTGCTTGTACACATGTATACATGATTGTGTTACAAATCCTGAATTTTATGTACATGTAACATTAGAGTCGGTTGTGTATGAGGTGTAGAAATGCAACTTTCTCTCTCAATTATTGTGGATATATACATTTTCAAGGCAATAGATCCATGTGATATCCAGGCAGTTGAAATCAACTATAGATACCATTCACTCACATCAATGCCTTTCATTTTAAATCTGCAAACTCACTACTACTTTAGTGGTCAGCAGTTTGTTCACTGACGATATAGTTTTATTATTAAAATTAATTACTACCTATTACAGTGAGCGACATTCCTTTTCAACTGTGCAGGTTAGTCCAGTTTGGTCATAATATGAACTTTTTACCATACGAAATAAAGGAGGTTAGGGTTCGACTATAGCTTTCCTGTTAATTTATATTTTTATACCACATTCTGATCCATGTTCCACTACTCTCCAACTCTATTCAAGAAAGAAATGGTACAAAGCTTTGGCTAACTTAGTAAAACAAATAACTGCACAATCACTTACTTATTTTGTTGTGTGTCTTGCATTGTTGTGGTAAGACATTTAACAACCAGGACGGAAAGAATTTTCAGAAAGAATTTGTTGATTTACCAAGTTAGACAGGAAACAGGAAAAAGTTAACAGTTGTAAGACCTCTTGCAGCAATGTACTGTTTGTTGAACATAAAACACAAAGAGAATAAAATGCACATTTTCTCAGAATTGACGTGGGAGTTAGGCCTCCCTTCATGAAATAGCCCGTATTGTCTCTTGAATGCCCTGGGACATTTAATTTTTATCCAAATTAGTCCTGTAAATTAGTATGTCATTAACAAAGTTAGTTTCTTGTCATACCTGCTATTTTCCTGTTAGCAAATCAAGTTGCCACAAAACTTCAACATGGCAGATATTAAGTTAATCCTTATATTTGTTGGGAGTCAGACTTGCTGGGCTCCAGTATATCTCATTTTGAAGTGAAGCAAATTTCAAGCCAGACTATTACCTATTAGAAATATTTCATATAATGCTGGATTAATATGACTGATAAGGATCTTTAATTCAAACATTAAATTGTTTCTGTCTTATGGCTCATTAACATTGTTGTTTGTTCATCATGTGATGAGGGCCATTTGTTAAATCCACCTTAGAAATTCAGTTAGAGTTATGTCCTTTACTATGAGTTCGTAGATTTCTAATTTCTATTCTGGCTGCAAATGTCCTTAGACAGTTTGGGCATGTGATGACCTCTGTAGATGGTTTCTGATCCACCTGTGACTTTCTAGCTACTCTCCGATGTTTAACTACTGCATTTCTCCTGTTTTCACAAGATGCTGCGTCATTTTTGGCTGTAGGACACATTATAGCTCTATTTTGTGCGTTTTTCTCTTGTAACTTGGTATATTTCAAAGGCTTTCAGTGAGGCTTTTAACCTTTAGCAAGCCAGATTAAAAAATACGAAACGTCTCCCTGCCACCGGATTCTGTTTTGAAAATTTGCGTTATTGATGGTGACTGTTTTGAAAATGTGATAAATTTTTGGTTGTTCGAGATATTTAAATAATATTTGCACATATAAATAAAGAATTGAATTATGCATATATTGGTGTAATTTATGTACGTGTGTGTGTGATACCAGACGTATGAGAAAGTGGTAAAGACGTTTTTCACAAAAAACATAAATTTTATAACAAATAAAGAGGAAAAAAATAAATAAAAAAAATAACTTACCTTAGTTATCGAATTCCTTGGCAACACTGTAAACTAAAACACACAAATCTGTTGTATTTATGTTCTTTCACTGCAAAATTATCAAAATATAGCCCGGAGAACTGTATAAAACATGTAGATTTGCGGTAAAATCGTTCTTTGAGATTAGGTCTAGAGCCATTTTTTGTGCTACTTCCACATATCCGATATCAAACGTCTACAAGTCTCCAAACCAACGCGGCATTCTGTATATTCACTGCTGTGAAACTAAATAACTCAATAATTCATGATTCAAGCCACGATTCAATGTTATTTTATTCAAAATACGATGAAAGAAAGGTCTATAAAATCGGTCGACCATCATGGCATCGTACCGGTGTGCCGATGTGGTCAGATTAATTGCTATAAAATTTGTATCTTCTGGCTAGCCATTGTTACAACGATCATGTCGGACGTAGGAATGAACCGGCTACAATAGCACATGTTCCCGAGTAACCAATCAGGCTGTGGGGCGTCTATTATAACGATATCTCATTGGATGGGGGTATGTCGCCAACGGCGTTAGCTGCCATTTTATTTTTCGGCGGCAGGACTTGATATAGGCTCGGTGAAGGTTAACGAATTTTTGCAACACTTATTTTGGCCTCAGTGAGGACATAAGTCCTTCTGCAATTCACCATAGAGAAGTAACTTTGACAGGCTATAATCTGGCATATGTATCACATGACCTGACAATGAATCTGTGTCTGCATCAGGATAGTGTTAATACAAGGGATACCATATCTGTCAAGGACAGTGGTATCTGGACTCTTGTCTTGTCTTCTGATGTTCATAATGTTTCTGAGACAAGTTGTGTGAAAGTGATTGAGTTTCCTCACGTCATCTATACACAATCCATGTTTAACTAGTATATAAAACTACTGGAAGTAATACACTCTGTACATTTTCAGCTTAGTCTGCAGGTTAATACCATTTCTATGTCACACATTGGGCCCACTTACCAACTTTTTAAAATAGTACCCACAAAGAGAAATAATAAATGTAATATTTATGCTAACGCTGCTTATCTGCCCCTATTTCGTTCCGCTAAATCATGTGGACTCAATCTCCCCGACAATGGAAGGCTAGTACTGTGGAAGCTCTCTTATTTTTTGTAGCTCAAGAAAATGAATCAGCACAGGGGGAGAGTCAATGACAAAAGAATTGAGCACCTGGTGAGATCAGTTACTAACAACACTGTAGGAGCTAAAGGGTTAATGTGGTAATAAAAAAATAACATGCTCATATTTATTGTACTCAGACATACAAGGATGATCCTGACTATGAGGAGATGTGTATACAATCTATGCAACTTGGAATTTGGTTCTTATTCAACACTTACCTTAGGACAAGGTTAAAAACACAGTAAGTTTAAAATATTTATTTGCTTCAAAGTTAACACACTGTAATTTATTGTGTTTCTGTGATTTGGACACGGTTAAAGTGTTTCCCTGTTTTGAACAAGGTTAAAAGGTTAAAAACAGTAAGTTTATAGTGTTTCTGTGACAAAAGATTACATTTTTATAGTTGAGATGTTTTCAACTTATCCCCCCAACTACGTCACCTTTTAAAACATGCAAGGAAGTTGGTTGGTTTATTGAATGTTTGGTTGCTCATCCAGCGATCCTTGAGCTCATGCTCTTTCACCCAATGCCATTGTGTGATATATGTATATATTTGTGAGTTGTTTTTTTATATATCATTTTTATCTGGCCTTAGAGGGAGACGCCACTTATCTAGTATCATAACACCGCTGGACATTAAAAAAGGTGATGGTCAACAGTTTCATAGGGATGAGTGCACAGTCGGCACCCTGGAGTATGTTGTGGTTGTATTCTGTTCAGGTGATTGTTCAGCTATACATGTGTTTACGAAGTCAGAGGAAGATTTCTTTTCCTGGAGGTTGATGTTGTCTGTGACAGTGATACTTTTATTTTCTCACCAGACAAGTCAGGGGCCCAGTGCCACATTCTACATGAAAATTTAAGATGCGGAAGACCACAAACAACTTGAAGAGAGACAGTGATCGTTCTCAATTATATTGACATCATATTCAAATACCTGCATCCAAGAACTCTAAGAATAGGGTAGACTGGAGAGAATTTGTCTGTACCCTATATACATTCTTTCATTAGTGCAGGGGGCTTGAGTGACTGAAGTTTAAAGGATTTTACGTTTGATCCAAATTGAGTTCAGCAGAAAACTAGAAACAATCAACAGATTCAGATAAATTAATTCTCTTATCAGCTGCAATGTTGATTTCTATGAAGAAATCAGCCAGTATTTGGTCATCACATAAAAATGGATAGAGTTGACAAACACATGACAGGGTTGCAGCAAAATAACAAAACTAATTTTTCTTAGAGCCATATTCCCAGTGGCAACATACAGGTATGAATCTTGGACATTCACCAGTATAGTGAAAAATAAAATAAAAGCATGTAAAACAAAATGGCATAGAAGAATCCTCAAAATACCAAGGACCATAAAAATCATCAGTAAGGCCATCTTGAAAGAGATGAAAACTGGCTAAACAACAAATCTGGCTCTCTCCAGAAAATGATTGTGGTCCTGTATTAAATAATGACATCCCAGAAAAAAACTCTCATGGTCAGAGTGATGAAAAAGTGGTAGACCATGACTAATGAAACAATATATCAAATACACCTTCAATAATAGATGAGACTGCTGTAAAACTGTATAACAAGAGTATTTACATAAAACACAAGACTGTTCAGCTTTACAATGAATGCACAGACTATCAGATTATTGGGTACGGGCAAACAAAATGCAGATTACAGTATACAAAACAGTTTCGAAATTTCAACCCTTTCAACCTTTGGTACTGTGGAATCTAGAAAACATTAAGTCTTTCAACCTTTGGTACTGTGGAATCTAGAAAACATTAAGTCTTAGAACCTTTGGTACTGTGGAATCTAGAAAACATTAAGTCTTAGAACCTTTGGTACTGTGGAATCTAGAAAACATTAAGTCTTAGAACCTTTGGTACTGTGGAATCAAGAAAAGGCTGAAACGATTGAAATGATTGAAACCGTCTTGTATACTGTTATTTGTATTTATTCACACCAGTACTCAATAATCTGTGTCTTCATTGTAAAGCTGATCGACCTTGTGTTTTACATAAGTACTATTCAAATATCACCTGAACATGGCACTCGTAGAAACTGGAAGATAAGCTTAAAATTCACAGAAGTCTTAAAAGTGATGTCTGTTACATCCTGTCCTGGATATGATACTTAACCTTTAGCAATCTGTATTAAAATTTGGTAATTTTTCCCCCGCTTCCACATTCTTTTTTTGTGACATTTACTCATTATTTATGGAAAGTATTTGGAAAATGCAATAACGTTATTCTTTTTTTTTGGAGCTTTTTGTATATTTGAGTGTGTGGGAAATAAAGGAGTGGTTACTGAATGTAATAATGTAAGTTTTGTTGGTGTATGTTTGATATGAAAAAACGGTAAAGATTAAACATTTTTTAAAAGTGTGACTGATCTATTCTAATCCAATATATTCAATCCAGGATAAAATGCTGCTAAATGCCTAAACATATTATATCTCTGATATTATTTCATAAGCAAACTAACATGATCTTATAATATCGTCTGTAAAAACAAAAGAAACACGTCAATCTAACTCATGTTATCGGCAAGTAGGTTTCTGTAAACTTCGATATATTCAATGCAGGAATGCCGCTAAATGAAAATACCTATGCTTATTCTGTTTCTGATGTCATTTCATTACCAATCTAACATGTTGTGAATATTGTCTGTGTAAACAAACAAAACATGGCAATCTCATTGACATTACCCGCTAGGCTTATTGATCCTACAACTTCAGAAAAGTTGTGAAGCCAGAGATGATTGTAACCTGAACAGCACTATTCAACTACATTCACGATACTTTTCTTTAAGCGCACACTCGATAAAGAACTGCTACCCTAATTCTCAGGTATTTGGAGCTAAGAAACGTATATCTGTATACGTAAAACAAAGAAATACTTTGTCATTGGAATTAGAATTTTAAACAATATATACAAATATATAAGTATGTACAGTTGTTTACTTATAGACACAAGAGCATTACTATATTATGTGTTATTTTCAGATTGGAGCTGGATGAGTGGGTTTCATTGTTGGACTCCCTGATGTATTCATGTAAAGCAGCCAGCTTTTGGTTCATAGATTATCTTGCCAGTGCAGAGGGCAGCCAAATCATTAAGTAAGGTTTCACCACAATTTTAAGTAATATAATTCTATTGTTAGCATGGTGTTCTCCAGTAAAGAAGTTAGTAATCTATCTTTATATCTCATGATGAATACCAGTACATCAGAGATGTAAAAACTGTTTGACAAACTGATGGGTTTGTTTTTAGAAAGAAATGATTAGTGTAACATCATATTGTCAATAGTTTGTTTTTTTAAAGTGCAGAGAAATATCTTCATTGATGGTTGGTTGGTTACTGATCCAGCGGTCCATGGGTTCATGCCCTTTGACCCAATGCCTTTAAAAAAATGGCATTATATTGCTGGGAAGTCTGGATTTTTGGCCCACCCCGGGACAGAGCCAGAGAATAACTATCATACCTCCAGGAAGGTAGGTTTCAACCTATGCACTGCTCCCAGCCACTGTAGCCAAGATAGGGTTGACTGTGCTCATTCCCCGCCACCAATTGACTACTAGTTATGCCGAACTTCTCTATTGCTCCAGGCATGCAACCAAATGTTCATGTCAAAAGGATTGTCACGTCCTGAGTCACCGTGTCCCTATGATGGGTCTCAGCCATAGGAAAAAACAGTGATGTCAGTTTCCTCCTCCCCATTGCTGCGCAGTACATCTCTGGTTCCCTCCCAACCACAGAGGGTGCATACATATATATTCAAGCAAACATGAAACACATTTCAACAACAAAATAAAAGCATAATTGTATAGATGACGTGCCATGAAGTTTCTATAAGAAGATCTAGCGGCGGAAGAATCCAGACAAGAAACTGCAAGACAGAAGCGGACACGTAGAAAAGAAAATAACATCTCAACCTCACACAGATACCTTCTATTGTTGTCAATTCTGTAAAAGAACATTTTGTGCGCGTATTGGACTTGCTAGTCATTTAAAAACACACTATTAACTTTATTATTTATTGTTATTATTATTATGGTTGAGTTTTTGGTCATTGTCGATCACGACGGACGAACATCATCATCATCATCATCATAAGAAGATAACCTCAATATAACGGCATGTCATCTACTAAGGTTTTCTGTTGCATGGGTCGTTTGTCTCTATTGGGCCATTGGTGAGACCCACAGACGCAACCACATGCATATCTTCATTGATTGAACATTCATTTTAAGCCCTTTTAACCTGAGCCTGATTGTTCTGTATTATATTAGGGCGTTGATATATTTTATACGTTTATATTTGTTCTTGCTAAAAATTATCAAATAATTTTACTTGTTTTATATTCGACTTTAATCCTAACATGTTTACTAAAATGACTTGAGTCTGCTTGTTCTTAAAATGGTTTATAATCTCTTCTCTTTGTTAATTATATGTTTGACATTTAATTAGGACTTGTTCATTTGTGTTTTCTTGATTGTACTCGGCACACCATGGTTCATTCTATATATAGATTTGATTATTCCCAATCTAAGTAAATTATTTCTTCTATTGTGAGTTGTAGATGCCGAAATGGGGAGAAAAGAACCAGCATGGTCTATCTTATCTTATCTTACCTTACCTTACCTTACCTTACCTTACCTTACCTTACCTTACCTTACCTTACCTTACCTTACCTTACCTTACCCTACCCCACCCTACCCCACCCTACCCCACCCTACCCTACCCTACTTTGTCTTATCTTATCGTATCTTGTCTTATCTTGTCTTATCTTATCTTATCTTATCTTATCTTATCTTATCTTATCTTATCTCACCTCACCTCACCTTACCTTACCCTACCCTACCCCACCCCACCCTATATTATATTATATTATATTATATTATATTATATTATATTATATTATATTATATTATATTATATTACATTACATTACATTACATTACATTACATTACATTACATTACATTACATTACATTACATTACATTACCTCACCTCACCTCACCTCACCTCACCTCACCTTACCCTACCCTACCCCACCCTACACCACCCTACCCTACATTGTCTTATCTTATCTTATCTTATCTTATCTTATCTTATCTTATCTTAGCCTACCCTACCCTATCCATCTATACGCTGTGGCCCTTGTTTGCCTTGCGGTGTCAGGGGGGAAGAGTTCTCTGGAGATGGCCTTCTTGTGTACCATTTGTAAGCTTGTTCCTGTGGCTTCTATGATTTCTGTGATCCATCTTTTACATTAAGATTGCTTGGAAAAATAGATTGGCATCTCTCAAAAGATAATCGTCTACAGATAAGGCATGAAAAGAATATTGATGTGAAAATTATCACTGAAAAAAGTGTCCTTTTTTTATTGTGCAGATCTTTCATTTTGGAGAGCCCCTGCAAGGATGTCCGCATCATGTTTGCAAAAACATTGGATAGAACGTTCTACTCTTTCTTCCATCACAAAGGAGTACCCGTAAGTTTTGGTGGTTTCATTTTTTTCTTTTCATTATTAATTCATTTGTTTGCACATATTTTTTATTTTTCTGCTCAGTTCTAATGTATCAGCAATGATAAGTTAACAGATTCACTAACAGTTTGATAACTCTTTCACTAATCATTGTATTCTATACTGCTACTGGCATCTTTCCATCTTCTCAGAAGGTTGTTGTGCTATAAGAAAGAGAGTATAAACTTTACTCCACGGCAGTGGTGGATATGGCTAGCAGGAGTAATCTGGACCACTAAAAGTCTTCTATAGTATGCATAAATAACTTCTGGATTACTTGTGCCATCATGTACTGTTGTGTATTCTCATATCCAACCCTTGAACTGTCTACTACAACTTTCTCCTTTGTCTTTATACAATTCCTGATATTCCCTCTCCAGACATCTTCACATAATTCCATATCAGTCCATGTATCATGCATTCCTATTTGCATATACCTGTATACTGAAGTAAAGATTGACTCTGAGATCTTTCCCCCAAGTTTAATTCCCTACAAAGGAGACCCTTTGGTATTTTTTCATCTTCCATCCGTTTAGTGTGTCCCAGCCATCTCAGTCAACACAGACTGATCATAGAAATTCTGTTGTAATGCCTGTACTACAGTTATTTTCTATTTACATCTTTCAATTGTTATGTTTAGTGGTTATTGTTTAACAGACATTGTTTTTCCATATACATTGTAGTCTCATATGTGCTCAATCTTTTCACAAAATCATGAACAATATTTATCCAGCTGGTCCTGTAGGGAAGTGTTGAAGAATGAGATGAACATGAAAGAGTTGTGTCCTGTGTGTTGATGGGACTCGAAATGGGAGCAAGATAGTTACAATGCTGCCATGCATGTTGTAAGAGGCAGCTAACTAGGTATTGGGAGTAGAATTGACTGTCCCATTTCATAGAGTGTCAAAGTGATCATGAAGTCGAATGTCAGGTCGAAAGGTACATATTAAATTCAAACTAAACCATGACCAAATACATTCCGTTCTGTGGATACATCCTAGTAGTCTGTAGCAATATGAGAACAAACGTAGAAGAAATCGTCAGTATTTTGAAGGGAAAAAAAATTGGTGATCTTAAGGAATGAGAATCAGCATATGAATAACAAGCTCTGGAAGAAGTCAGTTTAAGTATCTTTGTATGATCATAGAAAGAAGTCAGTGTCGAGAACTGACTACCAAAAAATCACCAGCTTGGAGACCGTTCTAACCCATTCATTGTGGATTTATAAGAAAAGAGAAATTAAACAACAAACACAATGGCTGTATCACCTGCATGCTAGTTCCGAGTAATTAATGTAAGCATGCATCTAACACAGACAAGCTTCAGACTAGAAATTAGATTGTTGATGAGATGTTGTTCATGAAACATGAAGGGACCTTTTTCAAAATGAGACTGTGTTATCATTTGTTTTCACGTTCTTTCTCAAATTCCCACCAGATCACTCTTATAGCAAGACAAGGATCCTACTAGATATTCAGCAGTGTAGATCAGAGAAAGACAATGTGTTGTTTCACCATTTTATTTGTACTAATGACCTGACACATACAACTTCTGCAGTGAAAATTAGATAGTATGTCAAGGTCTTGAAGGTCAACCTTTTCAGAAAATGAGAAAGTATGTCAAGGTCTTGAAGGTCAACCTTTTCAGAAAATGAGAAAGTATGTCAAGGTCTTGAAGGTCAACCTTTTCAGACCTTATACATCAATTATGATGATTTTGTCCCCTCCACAGAATGGAAGAAGCCCATTACCATAGACAGTCATAGTCAAGTATCTATCTGGATCTCCTGGAATAGATCACAATTGAAGGATACCTAGTAATCAAAATCATCATAACGAACGAAAGAAGAAGAAAAAATTTAACTCATTGTTATTATGTCACTAGACACATCCATCAGTGTTTCGATTTCCTATTCAATATTTCTTTTAGCACATAGTAACTATCCACCATGCCTCTATGTTCTCATTTGTGTATTTGAGTGCATCTCTTCTTCCCCCTCTCATTGTTCTCAGCATGTTCTCAGCAGGATAGTCTCGGAAAAAAAAAATCATGCCTCATCATTTGCCCAAACCACACAAGCGTACCGACTTTTTATCACTGCCAGATGTTCTTGTTGATCTGCAAGATCATTTATTTTGTCTCTTACGTATGAATTAGTTTTATGTTCTGTATAATGGGTGTGCAATACTAGTCTATACCATTTGTTTTGAAAATCCTGTATTCTTCTCACCATTTCTGCTGTAAGTGTCCAAACCTCATCTCTACAATTTATAAAAATTTACTTATTAAAAAATATGTGATATTTGCTACTGTACTCATTTCGTTTTTCCATACATTGCAGACTTATGGTAATCTAAATACTGTCCTGGAGACCTTGTTGTCACTTTTGGATAAAGATGCTGTTGATCTAGTCAAGAACAGTAATCAGTATTTTATGGTAATCAAGAGCTTCATTCAAGCCCATGTGAGTACTGGTTCACTATCTCATAATCAATCACTTTATAATCTCATAATCAGTAATTTTATACAAGCCAATGTGAGTGCTGGTTTGAAACCATTTAATTAAAACCAAATGTTTCTGAATTTCCGCCAGTCTGCTGTAATTGTTTTATTTATTATTTATTTTCTTATTATTATATGTACGTTCAGAAAAAGATCTTATATAGAAATGTCAATAGCTTTTGTCCTTATTTATTTTATTGTCATTGATTTTATCATATTTTGTAATAATAGTGGTAGGTACTTAGTCACTATTTACTTATTCACTATCATCACTTCCAGACTTTAGGTTTACCAGGGTGATTTGTATGAATTAAATCCATGCAGTCATATGTGATCAAAATTGGCTAATATTGATATCATCAAATTATTTGCAGGTTTACATATGGTTGGATATCTATAACAAAATCATGGAACATACCTTCTACATACATATATAGAGAGAACCATCTCTGAGTAGGTGGCTTCTCAAAGCATTACATACTTCTAACAGTTGGAGTCTTTTTAGTATAGATAACTGTTTGGTAACCGATGGTCCAGATCCACTTGCGTGCCTAAATTACACGGTCTACCAGTTAAATAAAAATTGTGATTGCTGACCCGCTGTTCCCTCTGCCAAAAAATAATCCTTCTTCTTCTTCAGCGTTAATTCTCAAACTCCCACTGAATCTCTCTTGTAGCAGGACTATGGTTCTACTAGATTTACAGCAGGATGTAGTCCAGAAAATAGAAATGCGCTGTGTCGCTGTTTTATTTGTGCCAATGGTCCGACACATCCGTCTTTGGCGGAAAAAAATCCAAGTGCTTATTCCGAGCCAGGTCTGGATCTATATTATTCAGACAAATTGTATAAATTTGTCTGCACCTAAATATAGGCTACATAAGTAAATGTCCAAAAGTTTAAAAAAATAAATTATTATGAATATTTAGTAATTTTAATACGGTTTTGGGTTCTAACAAAACTTTCTGGGTTGCAACAGAACTCACCCCTTGCTGTTAAGTGTTACTTGAATATTTAATAATAATAATATGGTTCTGGGTTCTAGTAGAACTTTCCCTTACTGTTATGGTTGACAATTGTTATTACTGGTCCTTTATGTGATCATGTGCATATTCTAAACTCAATATTACTTTTATATGAATATAACAGATGTAATTCAGATATTCGGTTAGCTTTTTTCTTAGTCTGGCCTGAGTCAGATGTGCATTTCTGTATCCAGTCCTTAGACCATAAAAGGCTGACGACCTCAGGTGTAGATGAAAGCCCTGGAATCCCTAAGATTCTTTTTAGAGTGAACAGAATATGAAATATTATAATTTATTGTTTTTATTTTTGTTTCAGAGTACCAAAGCTTGTGTGAATATGTTTGGCAGAAATGGATTCCAACGTCTGATAACTTTTCTTTTGGGAAATGGAACTGCAGTAAGTAGGATTAGGTTTATTTATGTTGATTATTTTGTCTTTGCACACCGGACATGTCCATTGTGCTTAGATCTGGACATCAATAAATCTCTGAGTGTAGTGGCTGAGTGTTCTTTTTGAAGTTTTGGTAATGTGCTTTCTCCATGCTATTATGATTCTCACACCCAATTCACATATTCTCAGTTCTGACGCATACTCACTAACCCCAAAATACTCTGATCTTGCAGACTCTCATAGAGCATTTAGTATGTCTGCTCTGTCCATAGGTTGACCACCTGTGTTAGAAACAAAATCAGCCTACTTGTCGGCTCGCTCATTTCCCTCCACAACTCCGTGTCGGGGAACAAAGAAAGTGATTTATGCACAGCGAGATTCAATTCTTTATCCTCATCGATGACTCGACCCATCACCCACTCACTTCACCAGCTTTGAGTTTCTGGATCATACTCATTGAGTCAGTACAGTGCAGTAAGTATCTTATGATAATGTGTGTATTAATTTATGCAGTGTATTTAAAAAAATAATAATTGCAAACGTGTTTGCTTATTGTCTGTTGGAGGAACATATACAGTTATAAGTAGGAAGAGAATATCAAGATATATGGTAACTTGATTATTTCATATCATAGTGAGACATGATATATTGAATGTGCATGACAATCAACTTTTTATTGATCTGATTCCTATAAGTCTTAAGATATTATAAGAGTTTGTGAGATTTGATTGACAAAGTTAGACAGAGTCAATACCTCTGAACTCGGACACATTTTATTCAGTGCATGTTCTCTTCCAGCTAACAGAATGTCATCATAACCTATCAGTCATAAATGTGCTACATTAGATGCATAAATGCAGTCCTCCAGCGATTTCTGTTTTCATCGATATGGATGACAGGAAAAATCTTGACCAGTCCAGTCAATATTGTCTGCCCATGATTTTCTTTGGTCTCTGCCTCTTCAACCCTCAACTTTACCCTGCAAGATCATTTTTAACAGAAAAATCATGTAAGCATACATGTACAAGCCAGGCACGTTTTCACATACTTTTACTATTGAAAGTAGTTATTCTTGCGAACCTATGAGGTTATCTACTTTTTTCTTATGTAAACATTTGTCTTATATGGTGGTGTGCCCTAGACACCCCCTTCCAATCTATGGGCTTGGTAGAGGGTCCTCATGGGGCACGCACACACTGGAGTCTGGGGACTTTTTTAATGTGAGTATTGGTCATTTTGGTCAATCTTTATTTTGTGGATATGTGCTTGTAGTCTAGAGTGTCCTGTGTGGAGACATGCTTTAGTCTAAAGTTTCATGTGTGGAGAAGTGCTTTAGTCTAGAGTGTCCTGTGTGGAGACATACTTTAGTCTAGAGTGTCCTGTGTGGATATGTGCATGTAGTCTAGAGTGTCCTGTGTGGAGATGTGCTTTAGTCTAGAGTGTCCTGTGTGGAGATGTTTTTGTGGTCTAGAGTATCCTGTGTGGAGATGTTTTTGTGGTCTAAAGTATCCTGTGTGGAGATGTGTTTGTAGTCTAGAGTGTCCTGTGTGGAGATGTGCCTGTGGTCTAGAGTGTCCTGTGTGATATACGTATGGTCTAGAGTGTCCTGGTGGAGATGTGCTTTGGTCTAGTGTCCTGTGTTGTGATGTACTTGTGATCTAGTGTACTGTGTGATGTACTTGTAGTCTATAGTGTCCTGTATGGAGATGTGCTTTGGTCTAGAGTGTCTTGTATGGAGATGTGCTTTGGTCTAGAGTGTCTTGTATGGAGATGTGCTTTGGTCTAGAGTGTCTTGTATGGAGATGTGCTTTGGTCTAGAGTGTCTTGTATGGAGATGTGCTGTGGTCTAGAGTGTCTTGTATGGAGATGTGCTTTGGTCTAGAGTGTCTTGTATGGAGATGTGCTTTGGTCTAGAGTGTCTTGTATGGAGATGTGCTTTGGTCTAGAGTGTCTTGTATGGAGATGTGCTTTGGTCTAGAGTGTCTTGTGTGATATACTTGTGGTCTATAGTGTCCTGGTGGAGATGTGCTTTGGTCTAGTGTCCTGTGTTGGGATGTACTTGTGATCTAGTGTACTGTGTGATGTACTTGTAGTCTATAGTGTCATGTGTGGAGATGTGCTTTGGTCTAGAGTGTCCTGTGTGGAGATGTGCTTTGGTCTAGAGTGTCCTGGTGGAGATGTGCTTTGGTCTAGAGTGTCTTGTGCAGAGCGTAAAGTTAGGAGCTAGAACTACTTCTATGTCTTTTAAAACTTTAAAGAACTAAAGCGTTATTACATAAAAAATATTTTATCAGCCCACCAACCTAGAAAGGTTGTCAGCCTCTGAAGAATGGTGATGGTGAAGAAACATGAAAACTGATAGTTGACATTAGGAACATGTGTTGATGGAGATAGTGATCACCTATGCCAACTGTGATCCTGGAATACTGCCACACTGGAATGCCTCCATTTGGGGACTAAACATGCATAAACCCCCATAAAAACAACTATACCTTTGAGACAACACGCCTTATATGGAATCCAAGTGTTGTCTGAGCTACTCAACTGAAGAGAAACTGCTTTTGTCAGAAATGCTTTGGGCTGTCAAGAGCTACCTGCTCACAACTAAATGGATTATATCATCCTTATTATTTTGTCAGCGGACATGGCACATGATGGTGTCGTGTAGTACAGTTAATTGTTAATACTATGGTTGTTATAATACATTGAATAGTTGTTTGTATTTGATTATTTGATGTCCTATGATATTCTAGGACTCTGGTCGCAGATGGAGCTCTATACAGGCCAGAGAGTTTGCAAACCTCCATGCAGCATTAGCCTTGCTTATCCTCAACTGTGATGTCAAAGCCTTCCAAACTCATGGTGAGAGAGGAGAGATAATTAGTTGTATGGTACCTCCTTTGTCTTAGTAGAAGGCTCATTCAATAGGAATTGCACTAAGCTGAAAGTTGAAACCTCTTGGGTATGAAAGAAAGCTCTGAGAAACCTTCCCACTACACATAGGAAGTAAGAGCTAATCACTCACAATTCCTGGGGCCCGAGAAGAAGAAGAAGAATTAGTTGTGTGATCTTACTATATTATTCAGGTTTCATATGTAGTGTTACCAGAACCTCTTTATTTTATCTTCTTTCCATGACTTTATTTTGCTATATATCCACATCTCAAAGGCATCAATTCTGTTTTCTAGCTGTTTGTTATCCATGTTTCTGAGTCATACATTAACTCCTTGGCTGCAGAGGTACCCATAAGAATATGATGAAAAACCACCCCTATTTTTCAGATATCCTCTTATGGAGTGATGGGACGTATTCATATAATCTATCCCTGAAAGTACCTCAAAGTGTTCAAATACTTTGATTGGCTAGTTCAAGCTGTCTCAAGGTCATCTCACAATTGAGATTGTGTAATAGTACACACTTGTAACTGTAATTTCTACTTTTGTGTGTTGACACAGCTGGCCTTTCTATTCATAGCCATCTTTCCTTGACCTACAAATATGGCAAAGCGTAGTCTCAATGAATTGGAAATTTATAAACATTTTGAAGATAATTTTTCTATTAATTTTAGCATTAATTTATGTGATGCAGGAAGTGATTTAGAAAGTGTTCATTTGCATTGTCATACTAATACTGATTCAGAGGATATAGATGGTTGGTTGCTGATCCAGCAGTCCATGGGCTCATGCACTTTGACTCAATGCCATTAAATGTTTTTGAAAAAAACATTAAATGGTTTCAACCTATGCACTGCTCCAAGCCACTGTAGCCAAGATATGGTTCACTATGCTCATTCCCCACCACCAATTGACTACTGGTTATGCTGAACTTCACTATGGCTCAGGCATGCAACCAAATGTTCAAGTCAAAAGGATTGTCACGTCCTAAGTCACTGTGCCTCTAGGATGGGTCTCAGCCATAGGAAAAAAACAGTGCTGTCAGTTTCCTCCTCCCCAGTGCTGCACAGTACATCTCTGGCTCCCTCCCAACCACAGAGGGTACACTCCCAACCACAGAGGGTGCACTCCCAACCACAGATATATTCAAGTAAACATGAAACACATTGCAACAACAAAATAAAAGCATGAGAAGCATAATTGTATATATGACAGGCCATGAAGCTTCTATAAGACGATAACCTCAATATAACAGCAGAAAATAATAGTAGATGACAATCTACTAAGGTTTTCTTTTGCATGGGTGGTATGTTTAGTGGGCCATTGGTGAGACCCACAGATGCATCCGCATGCGTGGAGGATATAGATAATTCCAATGATATTTGCAGTGCACACGTTTCAAATTCGTGGTCAGACACATGTGATATAGTAAGGTCTCGAATTGTCATTTTCTGGCAAAGAAATCATTATGCTTGTAAATCCATAAATTAGAGTATACAGTAGTAATACACTCAAATTGATGAATATGAGAATATGGTGGGCTAATTATTAAGGGGAAGCTCCTACAGCCGAAAAATTTTCCTGCACTGCAGTTACGATTTAACTTTTTAATCTTCTCCCCCCCCACCACCACCACAGCCAAGGGGTTAATGTAGAGTAGATATAACATTTTATAATTCAGATTTTTAGTCTATGATTTCTTTGGATGTTAATAGTTTCCATATGTTATTGAAAGTATTTTTAGCCATTCCTGTTACCCTTTTAACTTTTGTTTTGCATCTACCATCATCTGCGATTGTGTCCAAGGTATACAATGTCAACTTGTTGCAGTATCAGTTCATATTTTTTTATGTGTAACATTTGTGTCTTCTAAATGTTGTTGATTAACATATTTCTGTATTTTTTGGAACTTAATATCTAGTTAGTTTTGTCATCCTTGATGTGTTCTATTTGTCTTTGTAGCTATTTCTATTAAATATTTACCTAAATTGCTTCTAATGACTTCTAATGATGTTTCTACTGTCAGAACCTCTTGGGTATGGAGAGAGGAGACCGAAAACTGTAGAACCACACATATTTCTGAAGATGTCTAATGAGATGAGTACATTTGTGTTCAGAGAAGAGTCCGGTAGATACATTAAGGAGGTGAGTCATGGATATTTTATTACATTTATTTTGCGTATAATTCTACATTTGTTGTTGGAATATTTTGTTGTTGTCCATGTAGGAAAAGTAAATAAAACTAGAATGTGATTGCTAGAAGAGAGCATTTAAAATCACAAAAACATATTAAAATACAGACTAAAGTAGTATTCTTTAGGTACATGATTGATTATTTGATTATGTCGAATACTGCTCGTTTCCTGTTAGGGAGTTGAAGGGAAGCAATTTGTACCTGTGTGCTAATTGAGTGGATAAATGAATTTCACATCACATTATCAAAATAAAGACCAGAACATAGAATGACATTGGCGCCACAAAACTATCACAAAATGCAAATTAATATATCTTGGACGTATAAAGAAAACAAGAGACAGACCAAGAGTAGGATAAACACAAGATTTTGAAGAACAGACCATTTGAATATGATACTGGAAGAGACATGACAGGCTTGCACAGACTTACTGGAGACTTACAGATTGGCAGTGAGAACGTTTTTCAAAAGACACATGCATAGAAGATCAAAATAAAAGTAGAATAGATTGATCTTGTTATCAAAATAAGAATAAAAGTAGATGAATAGATTTGATCATGTTACCAGAATAAAAGTAATTAAATAGATTTGATCATGTCATCAGAATTAAAGTAGATAAATAAATTTAATCATGATATAACATTTAACATACAATAAAATTAGATAAACACAATTTAGCATAGTATCCCAAAAAAAGATAAATGGACAAAATAATATGACAAAATACACATTAGAAGATTGAATTAATATGATTGATAAGAGTTTTACCGATAAATGAATGTGATTGATAATTGAATAGATAAATGATTGTATTATAACTAATTTATTATATAACAAAACTAATTAATTAGACAATAAGGTGGCTTGATCATATGACCATAAAGAGGATTTGATCAAGTTTTTTAAAACTCTTTTGCTAAGTAGTCTTTTAAAAGATCTTATATCATCACAGATTATGGAGAGTCGATAAAGTGACACAGACTTTTAAAATTTTATTTCGTCATTTTCGATATTTATATCAACATAAGGATGGTTTCGATTGAAGGTGTAATATGTCCACATTACTTCTGGCATGATTGTGATGTGTTCAATTGATGATATCAATTTTGTAAGTTATTTATATGTTTTGGACATGTGTGGTATATGACACCATTTTTCCTTATATCTTCTGTAGCGAATGAGTTAAACATTTCTTTATGATCATTTGATCAAGTCTTTAATCAGCTCTTTATGGCTGTTTGATCCAGTACTTTGAAGGTGATAGAGCAAATAAGTGTAGTGATAGAACAAACAATTTGCATACAAAGCATCATTGGATGGGACACATTGACAGTGGGTAAGCGGGATACCGCTGGTTGGCTGAAACAGCTTTATGAGTGCCTGCTGGAAACCACAGTTGATAATACATCTTGGCAAAGATTTGGGAATTTTGTATATTATGTGGTATTAGTAGATTGTATGCCCGTGTGTCAGAATGAGTAGCCTGTTCAATAGGTGAGTTGAGTAGCATGTTCAATCGGTGAGTTAAGTGTAAACTATCAGTATGCATTTCCCTCAATGGCTGCTAGAGGAGATTAAGTACCTATGGGCCTGCCCAGAGTGCCGTATTACCCGTTTATAACCAATAATTAAAACATCACAAAGTAGTTTTCATCTGTTTCTTGCATAATATAAAGATCATGTCTCTTAGGTGTTGATGGCTGTGAGGGAATTGCCAGAAGGAAACTTGGCTCCAGTGTTTGACATGTTACTCTACTGCAGTTTCTGTAACATCCATTTTACTGAAGCTCTCCTCAAGCAAGTCATGGTAAGTACAATGTTCCTCATACAAGTAATAGTACAGTGTTTCTGAAACTAGTAATATTTAGTACAGTGCTTCTCAACAAGTAATATTTAGTACAGTGCTTCTCAAGCAAGTAATAGTTAGTACAATGCTTCTCAAGCAAGTAATAGTACAATGCTTCTCAAGCAAGTAATAGTACAATGCTTCTCAAGCAAGTAATAGTACAATGCTTCTCAAGCAAGTAATAGTACAATGCTTCTCAAGCAAGTAATAGTACAATGCTTCTCAAGCAAGTAATAGTTAGTGCAATGCTTCTCATACAATAGTTAGAGTTAGTGCTTCTCAAACAAGAAATAGTTAGTGCAATGTTTCTCAAGCAAGTAATAGTTAGTACAATGCTTCTCAAGCAAATAATAGTACAATGGTCCTCAAGCAAGTCATGGTAAGTACAATGTTCCTCATACAAGTAATAGTACAGTGTTTCTGAAACTAGTAATATTTAGTACAGTGCTTCTCAACAAGTAATATTTAGTACAGTGCTTCTCAAGCAAGTAATAGTTAGTACAATGCTTCTCAAGCAAGTAATAGTACAATGCTTCTCAAGCAAGTAATAGTACAATGCTTCTCAAGCAAGTAATAGTACAATGCTTCTCAAGCAAGTAATAGTACAATGCTTCTCAAGCAAGTAATAGTACAATGCTTCTCAAGCAAGTAATAGTTAGTGCAATGCTTCTCATACAATAGTTAGAGTTAGTGCTTCTCAAACAAGAAATAGTTAGTGCAATGTTTCTCAAGCAAGTAATAGTTAGTACAATGCTTCTCAAGCAAATAATAGTACAATGGTCCTCAAACAAGTCATGGTAAATACAAATCTCATCAAGAAAGTTATGGTTAGTAGCAATGAGCAAATACAAGAGAAACTCTGAAACAAATGTTTTAATATTTTTTTCCAGCAGAATGTAGTTCAGAGAATAGATTCATTGAATCTCCATTTTATTTACATTAACGACTCCGCACATCTGACTTTGGGCTGTGACCACACAATTTTATCAGCAGTTTCTCTTCTGTTATGATTCCAGTCTAATATAGTATGTAAAGTGCTCATGCAACATGCATAGACATGCATGCGCACTACGCTGGAAAAAAAGGTAGAGGTGAAAAGAGGAAGACAGAAAAATATATGAAGAGATAGCAAAAATAACTTGCCAGCAAATATAAACAGTGTGTGTGTGTATATATATATATATATATATATATATATATATATACATACATATATATACACACACACACATACATACACATGCACACTCTTATCAGGAATATATATATATACTCATACACACACACATACCCCTAAAATAAACTATCAAGTAAGCTATAGTAACTATTAGGTGTAATACAAGGAGAAGTGCCTACATTCCAACTCTTCAATATACACAGTTTTATTCAGTTTTCATGACATCATTAAACTGTGATTAAATAGTCACTAGGTCTGCTGCAGGATGCATATATCTGCGTATTACACACTGAGGGGACCGCCAGCCTGGGTCATCCAGACTCTCTGTGTGTATTGCGCAGATCGATGGATTCAGCATCAGTACTATCAACAGTAAAATGTATCTTTATCAATATTTCATTTCTTTCAATAATTCAATAATGTGAAAATTTGTTTTGTTAAAATGTAGGCACTTATCCTTGTATTGAACCAACTATTACAGTGGATAGACTCTGGGGAGGAGGACTTGAAAAACTATATTTGTGTCATTATTACGCTGGGCTATTTGGTGCAGAACATGGTACCACGGGAAACTAAAACGTGAATAATTGCTTTGTGATAACACTATGGAAGATGTTGTTGGTATATACATTGATGGTTCTGTATTCCTGAATTCCCGGTATTCCTGGTAAAAGTCAGGTTGGGGGTTTTACTACCTGAATTGGGGGGTAGAACTGTAGTGGAACAGATTGGAGATTTAATGGCAGAAATCACCAACGTTAATATGGAAATTGATGCAGTAAAGGTAGTATTAAAATGGATTCCCAGTACAAAAACATTAGGGCCTGTAGTAGTGGCACATTCTCAGACCTTGCTTAAAAGATAAACAAAATGGGTGATACAGCCATGCGATGATGGAGTACATATTCTAATATGTGGAGAATTCTGAGAATTTACTGTCTTGGATGTGAGAGTAGATGACAATGAAAGCACCATTTCTCTGGAATTATTTTTCTGCATAAATGAGGACACTAGACTGGAAGGAGATATGATATTGCAGCTTCCATAATTTGGCTTTCATGTGCAAGCAGAGGCATTTAAGGTGTATGTATATATATCCCACAAGCATGCATACTCTTTGTCATGTGCTGGGTAAGACCAAGGACATATACAATCTCATTCACATAACAGTCCGGTTCTGTAGTAGTGTGGTACAGTGGTATCTGTGACGCACATGGTGCCGGGTTTGAACCTCGCCAATGCATTTGTGCACCCGGGCAGTTCAGAAAACAGTAGCAAACTTCTGAACATATTTATATTGTCTAGAAAATCACTATAACGACAAAAAAAATCAGGGTTGTTGGCTTCATCCTGGAAACTAATTCAACATTTAAATAAAAAAATTATCATAACATTGACATTCTCATAACATTGACAGTGTTCATTTATAATACTTTTTATTGACAGTGTTCATTTATAATACTTTTTATTGATTGGGCCATTTATAATACTTTTTATTGATTGTGGCCATTTATAATACTTTTTATTGACAGTGGCCATTTATAATACTTTTTATTGACAGTGTTCATTTATAATACTTTTTATTGACAGTGTTCATTTATAATTCTTTTTATTGACAGTGTTCATTTATAATACTTTTTATTGACAGTGGCAGTATTCAAATGTTCCTTCCAATGAACTGAAGCCCATTTTCTCCCTACTTACAAAAAGTTTGGTAAGTTTAATGTATAATTTGGTTTTAACATATTTTATGTATACATTATCTTTATACTCTTCTTTCTCATCTTCTGCGTTTGTTCTCAAATTCTTGCAAATTTGCAGGATGTGGTCCAGAGAACAGAATGTGTTGTGTCATGGTTTACAGCTCGACTACAATATTTGACTCCCGTGCCGTGACTCCCATGCTGTGCAAGGGAGACTACTTTGCAGATTTCACGTGAATATTTATCAGCAAACAATTTGACACAAGTAAATGAAGCTGACATGAAACTAGTGCTCATTTTTTCCCCCTCTCACATGTCACATGACAAGTAAACTTGTCTTACATGACATTCACAAAGATATGTTCACAGATCAGTACCTCTTCCATTTATTTGTTCATCAGACTTTGATTCATAAAAAATGATTGCAAATTGTATTTTTATTGCACAATCACTTCTGATGTGTGCAGAGTTATTTTCCCGTGCCTGGAAATTAAGTCCAGAGTTTTTCCTGAATGGCTGGAATTGGAGGGTTAATAGGTTTTTGCTGCTTACTCTATATATATATCTATAAACCCATAACCTATCAGGGTCATAGGGGTACCAGATTGGATGCATCAACACACAGTGTCCACAATCTTCAATGATGTGAACAATTGAGGAAAAATTGACCTTTCCAGTACTTGATCTCATCTGTCCATGCTTTTCTTTGACCCCCTCTGTTTCTTCTACCTTCAAATGTTTGATGTAGTATCAATTTTTTTAGTTAGGAGTCATGTCTGCATACATGTCTAAACAATGCAAGTTTTACTCTATATTGTGTAGTCAAAAAATTAATGATCCTTGAATATGTAGGTAGAAGATTGTTCTGGATAATGTTGCCAGGGTTTCATTCTTTGGAATGCACATTACATTGCATTAATTTCTTGTTTTTAGCGATTAATGTGATAAAATAATATGGTAGCTCAGGGTTAGTGCAATTCTATTTAGTCCGATAATCCAAGGTTCAGTGGCCAGTTCTGCTCGAATGTTTTAAAATACCAACGACCCTTGGGAAGGAAATAATTGATAAAATAAGGGTAACTTTACTTTTTGTACTTTGCTAAATTTAATTTATTTAAAAATTGATGATAAGAAAAGAAACTTGTTACAAATTATTTAAATATATCAGTTACATCATCTGTCAACTGCCAGGTTTTTTAATATGTGTTTAAATTTAAAATATATTTCTTATTTTTAATCTTTGTTTTGTTTATTTGATCAGATTTATAATTGGGTTATCTTGCCCGCATTGCAACTATGGAATTCAGTCCAGGGTGTAAAGAATAGGACCACTGTCTTCTTTTCAGGCAGGTCATTGTAGACCACTAAGAAAAGTTGTGGGATAAGATGGCAACCTGTCACCTGTGTGATAAGCTGACAACCTATCACCGTGTGATAAGCTGACAACCTGTCACCTGTGTGATAAGCTGACAACCTGTCACCTGTGTGATAAGCTGACAAGCTGAAAACCTGTCACCTGTGTGAAAACATTTATTATTTTTGTCTTCAATGAAATAATCCCCATGGGTGACAAAGAGATGCATGCTAGCAGAAATTGCACCTTTGTTTTGTGTGGCAGATGCCAAGGTGATGGAGAATGCTAGATGGGTCAATAAATCTGGCAGAAATATCATGTGATACCTAACCCAGATGTGTGTGCTGGGCTTCTGATAGGACAGTGACTCTAAGATACTGATGCACTGGAATGCCTCCTTTTGGGGACTAAACGTGCATCAATAAACCCTCTTACACATCTATGCCTTTGAAATCTAAGTGAGTCCGGGTGTTGCCTCAGTTATACAGGATTGACCTGATTGTACTTGGTTTATCCCTTATGAACTATCACTCTCAAATAAACCACTCACCACCAGCCAAGAGTGTCTTTAATAGCATGTAACCCCATAGCGTTAAAGAAGATGTCGCAAGCGGAATTATGTGAACCATTGACCTATTTAACACAATGCGAACGGCTTTATCACTATATCAGGGAGATCCCCAAAGAATATACTACCTGATAATTCCATGTTTATTCAATTAACCTTTATAACCTTTAGCAAGCCCGATTAAAATGAAACTATCTATCACTTGCCACCAGATTCCTTTTTGAAAATTGTAGTTTTTGTGGGAAGTGTTTGAAAAATGGAAACAAGTTTTTTGTTATTAGAGATATTAAAATAATTTGTGCACATTTAAATAAAGAACTGCATACTGCAAATATGTGTATAATTTGTTTTTCTGTGTGTGTGTCATACCAAAGGTGTTGGCATGTGATGATGTTTTTTTAAAAAAAAACCAAACAAAAGCAACCACACATGGGTATTTGGAAATGTAATAGCATTTTTCGCTGGGGAACTAAATGTTAATTAGATAATTTATTATATGATAAAAGTGCCCTATATCTCGTATCTTGCCGGTAAACGGAAGATCAATACAACTGCTACAATAATTCACAGTTTTCTTTCACATGACATTACCTTTTGTACGATTTTAATTTTGTCAAAAATGGTCATAGCTATTGGGAAATAAATCCACCCGTAGCTAAATGATGGAGCTGTTTTATGGGGAATATTTCTGCCCATAACGCGCTAAAGGTTAAGTAGATAACACAATTTCATATGTTTAATTTTATATTAACAATTTATTTTTGTTAGACCATGGAAGATCCCTTACAGACAATTAGATTGCAGTTTGTTATAGATGGCATCTGTGATGAGAACGGAAAGAAGTTTGATGGACTTACTAGTAAGTAGCCATGTTCATGTTATAAGTGCAGTAATATCAGTCAAAACACTCATTTTATGCAGACAAGCCAGCATGTATCTTACCAGATTTTAAAATGTATTTTTGTTTTTAGGACATTGATGTTAAACCCCAACGGGGTCTCTTTTTTAAGTTTGACAAGGGTCATACTAGATTTCCAGAAGACTAGTCCAAAGAGCGAAAACACACTATGACTTGTATTTACACCAATGGCCAGATACATCCAATTTCAGTATATTCAGTATTTTTACCACTTCCACTGAAAACTTTGAATGTATAAAACCATATCACTAGTAGGCCTGCTGTATGAGAGTACTCGTCTCTGTACTACATGCTCATCAACCTCTAAGCTGTCTATGTTCAAGTTTGCTTGACCTCTTCTTTTATTTTTAAATAAAATTTTATTAAAATAAATAAATGAGAATGCTTTCACCAAGCGTCTAGCATTAGTGAAGTACATTGTGGGTTTGGTTGTTTGCTGCAGACATCTCCATCCCAAAGAATGACACACAAATGTTTTCCTCTGTCTGAAACTGATCATGTGATCAGTTGCCTCCATGAATAATTTTAACTATTGGAAATTCAGGTGGGGTTCACAGACATGCACTCCCCGCTTGTCAAAAGCACTCGCAGGCCATGATTCTTCATTCTGTGGCTGAATATTTGCTGTGACAGTGATACATTCTGCATACTATGTCTTCACAATTCTCCCCAGCATCGAGTTTCCAGATTCCTCATGAGCTTTCTTGACCCTGCTTCCAATATCTCAAGATTAGGATATGTTCTGACCATGGGCGCAATGTCAGTTTGCATGACACTCTCTCTGCAGCTGGGACATTAGGTAGGGCCTGGATCAAGTCAATGTAGAGATGTTCCTACTCATAATTCAGGATTCTTGGTGAGAGCATTGAGATTAGACAAGAAATTGTGGTAGACAAGAAAAGAGAAAGAAAGAGAGACCTGGTTATACTATCAAGCACTAGATTGCTCCAATGAAAAGCTTTGTTTGAAACGGGTACCTCGTTAGGTTTTGCTATGGACACATTTGTGCATGAAGTCTTTATACAAGAAGCTTACTATCAGCCTTTCAGTAGCTTCCGCAGCAATCACCTGCACCTGTATTGTGAGAGGCTATTGTGGAGTGCTTCACAAAGTCCTTCTACTGTAATCGGGGCGTCCAGCTCAGACTGTACATGTTTCGTCCATCCCCTTAGTGAAGTAGAAATGGATAATTGTGTATGCATTTTAGTTTATTTATTTTTAAATCAATATGTATGTTTGTGGTGGGTTTAAAAAAAATAAAGGTGTATCCAGATGCAGTATAGAAAATATCCTTGCTCTTTTGGTTTTTTATTGGCATTTATTTTATATTATTTTTAGATTGATTATTTGTACATAATTATTAGTTTTTGGTAACAATATTGCGTTATCTTATCCATAGTGTTATAATTGCTTGCTTTGTAGATGGAATTTGCCAAAGTACCCCAAATACATTTCTCATTTGTGATGTAGTCTTTAAAATTACATCTAATTAGAGCAAGCATATTTCTAGTAGCAATTTATGGTTGTGAAACATGGACACTTAATAAATCAGTGGCAAAGAGAATAGCTTCCTTTGAGATGAGATGCTACAGAAAGATTTATAGAATACCATGGACAGCGAAAAAATTATAAATCAGTAAGTGATAAACACATTATGGGTTGAAGAAGGTTGGCTCTTAAACAATATTATAGTAGGAAAGCTGAGATTTTTGGACATATAAAGAGACATAAGATGGAAAAATTAATAATGGAAGGTATGGTTGCTGGTAGCAGGGGTAAGGGCTGTCCAAGACGATGATGGATAAGAGGCATCTCATAAATATGCCCATTGCTGAGGCAGTTCAACAGACCATGAATCATGAGAATTTCAGAAGATCCATAGAGAAGATTGCAAAGAATATGTCACGAGATGAAGAAAATATAATTCTTAATTGATATGTTTATTTGATTTGTGGCATGTTATTTCATTAACAGATTTCATTGCAGATGGTCATATTTGGTGTCAATAGATTAATTTGATTTGGTAATTTGTTATTCTATCACTTTTCAACATCGGATAATCAAATTCACAACTATATATTAGTTTTCAATGTCACAGAAATCATGATTATAATCAGACTCAAGAGAATTAGTTGATTCTTTTAGCTGATATAGTCATTTGTCACTTTGTGTTTGAATAGAGAATAGTAAAAATTATGTAGTTTACTTTGATAAAATAGTTGAAGTATGGAGACGGCATAGTGATTCTTCTTCTTTTTCTCCTTCTGTGTTCGTTCTCAAACTCCTGTAAATTAATGGGATGTAGTCTGGAGAACGAATTACGTTTTTTAATGGCTTGCAAGTTTGCTGTGATATCTATGACTTTTAACCTCTACATCCAATTTCTGCATGGCTTCTTAGTCACTACCTTGTATGGGTGGGCGCTATATTTGGCCAGCCACGATTGTGGGTTTAACATTAGGCCATCCACGATTATGGGTTTAACATTAGGCCAGTCACGATTGTAGTTTTAACATACAGTAAAAATGCTAATACTAATGATCTTCTACAGATGTGATTCGGTTGAATCATGTCTCTGACAGCCGTCGCTCATACCAGTGTATTAAGTTTCTGGTGGACCTGATGAACAGTTCCTCTGTAGCTAAAGACTTCCTGCTGAAGACACCAGCTAAATGGCAGTGGGCAGTCAACTGGCTCAAGAAAAAGGTAATATTTCATCAAACAATGTAACATTTGGTCAAACAATTGTAACATTTGGTGAAACAAAAGTAATGTGGTAAAACATATGGTCAAGCATATATAATGAGGCTTTCCTATTATGGAAACTACAGCACTGTACTTGTGCAATTATGTTTTTATCCTCTGAGTAGGAGGCTTCTTCTCACAGTATTGTACACTGCTGAGATTTGGAGCATTCTGGGTATGAAAGAAGCTCTGGAAAAAACTAGAATTTCTGGGGATTGTAACAAACAGACCATAATTGTTTTAAGGTACATTACATTCTTTAGTTTTATCATTCATATTTTAGCTTAATATGTCATTGCATTGTTCTTAGGCTAAGAAACTCACATATTGGCACTTGGGGGAAATTCTCTTAATGCCCCGTTCTCCTTTCTAGATGCTATCCAAGAGTACGCAGACTCAAATGTCCATTTTCATATGCCATTATCTCTTTGGGTAGTAGAAAAATTACGCCTTTCTCTTATCTTTGTTCTGTAACAAGTTGTGTTCATTTCTTTCAATTCCGGTTTAACGGTTCTCCTCCATGTTGTTTTGAGTTCCATGCTTTCTCTTACCATCAAGCATCATCTTAGATTAGTTTTAATGATGTGGCTAGTTTCCGTGCATGTATCTGATCTGCTGCCAGCAGATCTCTCTCTCTCTCCCCCCCTCCCATTTTGGTAACATGCAAGAAGCTCTTGGTTAGAAATGATCTTCCTCCAGAACATATGTAGGATTTTCTATATATACTGTTCAGTCTACCCAGCTACAATAGAGCCCTAAATTATCAAGTTATAGACTGGAATGTGATCATAAAAACACATGGATGCTTGACATGTAGATACTAAGGCCTTGTACTGTGATGTCTTCAACATTTATAGTCCTACAGAATTATTTGCTGTGTGATTACATATCTCCTAGCAAAGCTGCTCTTGCTACTGAAAGACAAATAAAGAGATTACAAGTAGTCTCTGAATAGCAAAGAAACTAAAATAATGGTAATAATAAAGAACAAATGTCCTTCAGAATGCAATAGCAAAGTAGATGGGACAGTCTGAAGGTAGTCTACATATATTTGGGTACCTTGAAAACAGCAGATGGAAGGTGTAGTTACTTGCATCATGTCAAATATGAATTACATAAAATTTCCCCTGCAAGGCGGAATCTTTTATGACAATTGCATAATTTTATGTAAAATGACTGACTCACATGTTCATATCTGATCTTCTAGGTTTATTAAATTATTTGATTATTTCATAAACAAACTGGCATGCTCGTAATATCGTCTGTTAAAATCAAACACTTAGATGTCACTTTACCTTCTTGATCCAATCAAGACTATATCTACAAATTGTTCACCCACAGACAATGTCTAATACAATCTAGGTCTATTCTTTTCAATGTCATTTCATAGCAGTAATAATGTGATCATATTATCTTCTGTGAAAACATACATAATTCTGAACAATTTCTAATTATTAAAAACACAATCCATAAGAACTTAATTAAAAATGGCTTCAATTACAAGAAGATTTGCGATGATTCAAACAACACAATGAAAACTTGAAAAACCAATACTCTGCCAGTCTATTCTGACATTGACAGGAAAATGAGGCTAAATTTGCATTGCTAGCAACATAATTCCCCGGAAGAAAAAGACATATTAAAAATTCTGCTATTCTATGATCACGACATTGAGCGAAATACACTCAAAAGTATGTATTTATTGCCCCCGATGGCACCAATCAGTCAAGTGCCATGCCGAATGGCGTAGGCAACCATGTTTCTCCACAACTCTGCCTCTTGTGTTGTCAATAAGCTCAGTTGGTGAACTTCTACCGTGCCACAATTCTAGCCCATCTAGCAACTTTTCTCATTTGTCGTCGCCTATCTCTTCTCCCCTTGGATCTCTCCAGTGTTTATTAAGTATTCAAGCTGTGTTCTTCTCAGCATATGCTAGAAACCTTGACTGTCTGCCCCTAATGTTTGATATGATTGATCTTTTTACGCCAACATAAATGAGAACATCTGCATTAGTTTTCGATGGTATTTTCATCAATCTTCTCAGAAACCACATTTCTATAGCTTCTTATTCACTTGGAATTTTTTAAAATTACTTTTGATGCCATAGTGCAGGTTAAAGAAGTAAAATGTAGAATAGCCCAGACAAAGGAAATATTTTCCATGAAATAATACAGTATATCTTTGTCAATTGAGGTAACAAAAGTTATGAGAAGTTATGTTTGTTTGTTTGTTTTGCGTTCGCTCCATTGTAACCATCACGGATATCCGTGCGGTTTCCGCCGGGAGCGTGATTACGTTGTGCCACCGTTATGCGCCTTGTAGGCCTAGCACATCTGATTTCGGCATGAGAAGTTATGTAGAACCAGTTCTGATTTTATGAAATTGAATTTTGAATAATCAACAGAATAGTGAAAAATTATGTATAGGCAGAGATGTGGTTCTATAGAGAAATGTTGAGAGCACTACAGACAGATAAGAGCACTACAGACAGATAAGAGCACTACAGACAGATAAGAGCACTACAGACAGATAAAAAACGTAATTCAGAACTCTTTATGGAGGTTCATTAAAATAGAGAGCACCATGAACAAACCATGGTGAAAAATGGATCACATCATGACAACAGGCAAGTTAAAGAGCGGGGTGGGCAGAGGCAAGTTAAAGAGCGGGATGAGTAGAGGCAAGATTAAAAAAAAAGGGGGGGGGGGCGCAGAGGTAAGTTAAAGAGCAGGGACAGATAGAGGCAAGATAAAGAGCGGGGCGGGCAGAGGCAAGTTAAAGAGTGGGATGGGAAGAGGCAAGGCAAAGAGCGGGGTGGGTAGAGGAAAGATAAAGAGCGGGCTGGCAGAGGCAAGGTAAAGGGTGGGACGGGCAGAGGTAAGATAAAGAGCAGGATGGGTAGAGGCAAGATAAAGAGCAAGTTGGGTGGGAGAAGACCAGAGATGCTGAACAGCTCGGCATTGTGGCATGGGAGAACATCATCAGAAATAATCAATAGCATACGAAACAGAAGCTTGTGGACAGATATGATAACCAACGTCTCATGTCATGAACTATAAGAAGTAGAAAACCTCTCAATATGAGTGAGTATTTGAATGGTTAGTCAATTCACCTCTTAGCAAATGTGCACACATTTGTCCAAGCAAATCATTTTTCCCTTCATGACACCTTGTTTATTCTTACACAGATGAGTGAACACTACTGGAACACCACTTCCACTGCTGTTATGTCAAATGAAGATTCAAACCGCAAGTCTTTTCAGAGGACTGAAAGTGCTCAGGTAAAATTTGGTAACTTAAAATACACATGTAGTTTTCTTTCTTCCTTTATACATATCAACAATTTAAAGAGGAAAACATACATACAGTTGTACAATAAAATAGTACAAAAAATGTACAGGGTATTCCACATCACAAAGCTTTATAATTAACATTTTAATTTATGTAAAAATCAGTCGGATTGTATGAATTGTGTAGCTCTCTTAATATTTATTCTGCTTAATGCTAAGTCTGTCATTTTGGTCTAGAGTGATGTCATAATGGCAATGTGTTTCATAACCTTGAGGTCTCAGGTTTCGGCCACAGATGAGGCTGAATTTTGTGTCAGAGATACAATAAAATGTCATTTAACTCCTGTGACAAAGCTGCCTTTATTTCCACTGCTTACAGAAACCCTCACTGCACTACTGTACAGTAGAACATGCAATAATGAAAGACTTTTATTGAATAACTTGCATGCCAAGTATGTGTGATCTGTACAGACCTTGAGAAAAAACAAGACTTGCTTGCTTGCTTTTCTTCTTTTTTCAGCGTTCATTCTCAAACTCCCACTGGATCTCTTTTAGGACAATTATCCTACTAAATTTTCAGCAGGATGCAGTTCAGAGAATGGAAATTCATTGTGTCTGAATTTTATTTGTGACAATGGCCTGGACAAATCAGTGAAAAACCTGTTCAAATTATAGGTTATGGAACTAACAACATAACATTTTGACCGGACCCATATATGTACAGTCTTTCCTAGAAAATATCAGTGCACTGATGTTTCCTATAACATTGATGTGACACACTCCTTATCCTGTCTCTTTGGTACCCAATCCTACTCTAGAAATGTTGAGCCTGTGGGAAATGCAAAGATCAAGACCCTGCATGGATTCTCTTGAGCAGATGTAGTTGACCCAAGTCCAACACCACTGACTACCATTTCCCCATTCAAGCAGTAATAGAAGATTTGGGTTATCCAGGACAATGACAGTTTTGTTGTAAATCATCTTGGCTCATGGTCGGCACTCGAGCAAAGTACAAAATTTGTCTTATGATATTGACCCTCTCTGAGTAGGACTCAGAACATTGCATACTGCTGTTGGGATCTTCTGGCTCTGAAAAAGGGACACACCAAATTACATAGTTTAAAGAATTTCATTGCTAACAATTTCTAAGTTATCAGATGGATTAAACTTCTGCAGTATTTCATGCAATAACTTCTTTCAATTAAATGTGTTAAATTTTTGCTGAGATAAATTATTTTAAAGTTGGGCAAAGTTTGTGAAAATAGCTGTAGGTGACCTAATAACAACACCAAGGAAAACAAAATGTAAACTAATTTTTCCATTTACAATGGAGCTTTATGTTTGGTGATATTGTTCAATTTTGTTTCCAAAATGTTGTGTTTTATTATTTTATCTTTATAAAGACCCCATGATGGCAACATCAGCATCATCATTGTTTAATTAACGTATACATAGTACAGTTTCCACATAATCATCATCACATACAGTCTACCTGCATCCAAGGTTACCTGCAGTAGACATGCAACTAATCTGTCTCTTGCTTTAGTGGTGCACTCTGACACGCTGTATCTTGTCCGTCTCTGGTTTTTTTTCCCTCCCACTTGTATCTCTGCATACCTATTGCTCTCTTCCCCTCAACTCTACCATTAAATATGGTCTTCAAACAAACTGCCATCGCTTTTAATATGTCCAAAATATTGTATTTGATTTTTACTTTCTTTAATAGTTATTTTTCATTTACAGTGTTGTCAGAACCTCATTGTTCATTCTCTCTCCCCCCCCCCTCTTATAATTTGTTCAAAAAATGTGGGCAGTCTTCTAATGGGAGTCAGCAACTCTCTCTCTTTTTGAATGAACTTCCTTCAAGATATTTTCATTACATTTGTTAATCTGCCCATGATATATTTAACATTCTACCATACAACCACATCATCTTTACTAACTCTACATTCTCCTAACTCCTTTCTTTTTTCACCTCAATTAAAAGATATATTTATATTAAGTAGTGTATTTTCTATTTACCTTAACTAGATGCCTGATGTGTGTATTCTACACGTATTTTAACTAGATGCCTGATGTGTGTATTCTACACGTATTTTAACTAGATGCCTGATGTGTGTATTCTACACGTATTTTAACTAGATGCCTGATGTGTGTATTCTACACGTATTTTAACTAGATGCCTGATGTGTGTATTCTACACATATTTTAACTAGATGCCTGATGTGTGTATTCTACACGTATTTTAACTAGATGCCTGATGTGTGTATTCTACACATATTTTAACTAGATGCCTGATGTGTGTATTCTACACATATTTTAACTAGATGCCTGATGTGTGTATTCTACACGTGTTTTAACTAGATGCCTGATGTGTGTATTCTACACGTATTTTAACTAGATGCCTGATGTGTGTATTCTACACGTATTTTAACTAGATGCCTGATGTGTGTATTCTACACATATTTTAACTAGATGCCTGATGTGTGTATTCTACACGTATTTTAACTAGATGCCTGATGTGTGTATTCTACACGTATTTTAACTAGATGCCTGATGTGTGTATTCTACACGTATTTTAACTAGATGCCTGATGTGTGTATTCTACACATGTTTTAACTAGATGCCTGATGTGTGTATTCTACACGTATTTTAACTAGATGCCTGATGTGTGTATTCTACACGTATTTTAACTAGATGCCTGATGTGTGTATTCTACACATATTTTAACTAGATGCCTGATGTGTGTATTCTACACGTATTTTAACTAGATGCCTGATGTGTGTATTCTACACATATTTTAACTAGATGCCTGATGTGTGTATTCTACACGTATTTTAACTAGATGCCTGATGTGTGTATTCTACACGTATTTTAACTAGATGCCTGATGTGTGTATTCTACACGTATTTTAACTAGATGCCTGATGTGTGTATTCTACACGTATTTTAACTAGATGCCTGATGTGTGTATTCTACACGTATTTTAACTAGATGCCTGATGTGTGTATTCTACACGTATTTTAACTAGATGCCTGATGTGTGTATTCTACACGTATTTTAACTAGATGCCTGATGTGTGTATTCTACACGTATTTTAACTAGATGCCTGATGTGTGTATTCTACACGTATTTTAACTAGATGCCTGATGTGTGTATTCTACGCGTATTTTAACTAGATGCCTGATGTGTGTATTCTACGCGTATTTTAACTAGATGCCTGATGTGTGTATTCTACACGTATTTTAACTAGATGCCTGATGTGTGTATTCTACGCGTATTTTAACTAGATGCCTGATGTGTGTATTCTACATGTAGTTTGACTAGATTCCTGATGTGTGTATTCTACATGTAGTTTGACTAGATTCCTGATGTTTTTAACACTTTTGTATTCCAGTATACACTACAGAAGGCTACTGCCCTGCTGACTGAGATGGAGAGCCATGAATTTAACAACAACAACATAAGCACTATTGGCAACGCTGACAACGATGTCGATATCCAGATGTTCACAGCATCAGATAGTGAAGTCACCGTTACAACTACAGTATCCCTTGGCTCCAGCAGGGGCATGAAAACTATAAGTACTACTTCTACCGTAAGCGGTAGAACTACCACCAACACTACTACAGTAACAACCACTGTCACATCAACTGGAGAATCTAGACCTGTTACCAGCCATGGACTTGCTGGAGGCAGAACTGATCATAGCTTGGACATTGATTAGGGAAGAGAAGACATCTAAGAAAAGTAATGACATCTCTAATTTGAGGGAGATATGCCATAAACCTTGGCAAACAAACTATTAACATTGTATTTCAATAACATGGCAGCATTGGTCTTATTGTATCAGATGCCAGGTCAAAGAGACATATCGAGTATGAAATTTAATGAGACACTTGTGTGCGTGTATATATATATATATATATATATATATATATATATATATATATACACATACCATACACAAATATACCAGATCAGGTTACTGGACTTTTCAGAAAGAGATGATATCAAATCAAATGTTTGAATCTAATACATGTATTACTGAATAATTTATGATGTAAGATATGATTTTAAAATGAAGGTGTTATCATATTCTCTATGATATAACTTCACCAAATATAACTTCCATTCATAGCTAGTGAATATTCCTCTCAACTGTTGCTAAAGAGTATATGCATGCTGATAGTTTCTGTAATTCACCTAGTTTCACACACTCTTTATTCTGCCTCTCAGGTGCCTTGTCCTGCTTCTTTAGCTGTTTGTTTTCACAATATCTATCAATGTTGTTGTGCTTGCCTACATGATTCTGAGTGTTCTTATATCTAATTTTTAGTATAGACGTTTGTTTTGATACACATGAACTATGAGCAATGAAGCTCTTGTTTCCTTATGTGCAATGGGAGGATTCCTCCAGCGCTTTCTTTAATACACAGAAGACTACAATGCAGTGCAATGATTTTTCTTCTGTGTTCATTCTCAAACTCCTGCAGATTAGCAGGATGTGGTTTGGAGAAAATAATGTCATAGTTTGCAGCTTTTTTGCAATATCTGCACCTTTCAGCCTGATAATTTGAGTTTAGCATGGCTTATGGGTCACTGTGACCCTATATGAGATAAGATAGCTAACTCCACCACGTCGCCTCTTATGACATGCATTGGAGGTAAACAGTGTTGCTATTCTTTGCTCCCCTTCTGGATGCAACACATGGATGGTTTGAGAAGCTTCCTACTGAGAGAGTCTATGTATGTAGCAGTGAGTTCCACCATTTTGTTTGCAGGCATCCAATCACATGAGAGTTTACAACCATTTAGTGATATTACTGTTAACCATAAGCATGCTTCGGTTTAGTGCGTTCGACAATGCTTTACATGTCTATTGTCAGTGGCTGTCGAGTGTACAAGCCCGGATAATCCCTGTTGCTAGGCACCTTGTAATCAATAAAAAGAGCTAAAATTTTAATATTTAGGTTACCAGATTAGAGAAATCTGGCTAGCTATTCAATTTGACTTTCTTTTCCTTAAGTTTTGTGGACAGGAAAGGCTGCATGTCGTTGTTTAAATCGAAATCCATGACATCTGTCCATATCTTCAAAACAGTGCAGCGCCATGAAAGTGAATCAGGTTTTATAAACTTTTGTTTTATCATATTTTCAGTAAAATCATTATGGATTGTGATTCGAATGATGAATTCTTGGAAGGTAGTTAGTTTCCACAGTAGAATATTACAACAAACCACATTGGTTGCTTTACGCAGAGGCCAAACATCAACTGTTTTGGAGCAATTCAGTTTTTGACTAGATCTAGCTTTAGATAACAATTTTACGACAAATCTGTAAGATTTATTCATTTTCCCCAGAGAAATGATCTTTATTTGACAATGAAACAATATAAATACTGTAGAATTAGGTGTACTACAATGGTGCCAATTCAGAAATTCAACAAAAAAGGTAATTTTTTAAATAATTTGTTTTCGTTTTGTTTGTTTGTAATTTGTTTGTTTTTTGGTGAAAATCCTTTACTACTTTTTCACATGTCTGGTATCACACACACACACACACACACATAAACAAAATATACATCAATATATGCAGTATTCAGTTCTTTATTTATATGTACAAATATTATTTAAATATCTCTATCAACAAAAGTTATCGCATTTTCAAAACAACCACAAACAATAACAATTTTTTTTTAAAAATCTACCGGCATGGGGAAATTTGTTATTTGTAAATACGGCTTGCTTAATTCCCACAGCAGTTTTTCTGTGCTGGTTAACCTCTTGTGATCGTACAGTTCATATAACTGCATGGCTTCAATACAGTTGGGGGATAACATAAATAAGATTAGTATGACATTCTATGATAGAACAATGTGTATGTTGGAGTGCACATAAATATTGGTGGTTACTGCTCAAAAAATGAAAACAAAGTCAGTAGAGATAGGTATCTGACTTTAACCAATCAAAAACAGCAATGAAGGGTTATGAAAATTGGAGTGCAGATTGTTATTCGGGGCATAGTAGACAGAAGGATATATACAGGTAATTCTGTAAACACTGAATGAAATAGAAAGTGATAAATATTTCTCTGAATCAGCCCAACTTACTGAGACAGAGAAAGTGATACATATTTCTCTGAATCAGTCCAACTTCCTACATTTGATTTTTAACCCAGTATATGATTGTGAGATACCGTCACTTTCAGAAATAACTAATTTGTTCTAACTTCTTCAAAGTAGTCACTTTGTGATTGTATACACTTATTCCAGTGCTCCTGCAAAGTATCCAAAAAACACTTAGCAAACGATACGGAAACAGTCGACCTATTGGACGCCCTCGTAAACGGTGGATAGATAGTGTATTAGAGACACTCGGAAATATAACAGTGGAAGAAGCAAATAGAAGGGCAAAAGACAGTACACTCACCCTCCCCTCAACACCGAAAGGTACATGACAGAAAGAAGAAGAAGTGCTTCTGCCACTGAAGGAAGCACAGCTGGCAGTCACATTTTGGAAGTGCCCGCAATTTTCTTGCTGTTTTGTCTTGAATCTCCTAAATGCCATCGAATTAGCACAATTTCATTGTTCTTTTAAATTGTGGAAATAATAAAGACACATAAAACAAGTTTTAAGGTAAGTATGGAAATTGTGGGTGCAATCAAATGTTGTGTTCTCTCAAAATTTCTTTCGTGGCAGACCTGTGTGTAAGGGCATTGTCATGATGCACTAGCCAATTGCAGCTTGTTTGCCACTTCTCAGGATGTCTGATCATAATGGCACAGGAAATTTTCAAATTCTGCATTGACACTTTCCTCTAAGGATAAATTCATGATGAACTTGCAAATGATTTCTTGCACATGTGCTAGGATCTCATCAGTGATGGATGCTCTGCCCTGGTGGGTCATCTTCAAATGATTTGTGTCCACTTTTTAAATGGGAATACCACCCACATGTTGTAAATTTATTTAGACAGGATTTCACTCAGAAAGCTAGCTGCAGGATCTGAAAAGTTTCAAAATCAGTTTTTCCAAGCAGAAAGCATAAATCAATGCTCACACATTGAAGATTATCATCCATTTTAAAAATAATATGAGACAAACTAGGTCACCTTCACTTATAGAAACATTACAGGCATCTGGTTTCGTACATACATTGGTCATCACATGCACTTGGTGTTGCATACTTCTGCTCAGGTGAGGGTAGAAGAAGAGCAAGAGGAAGGTATGGACTGATAATATTAAAGAGTGGACAGGATTAGGATTCACCACACTTGAAGAACTGAAAACGGAGAGGCATGAAAAATTTTTGTGTTGACATTGCCAGTGACACCCCTATGACCCTGAAGGGTTATGGGTTTGATGATGACGACATACTTCAAGTTTCGTACACACATTGTATGGTTGCACCTGGTGTTACATGCTTGTCTGGTCTGGTCTTGTCATCACATGCACCTGAGTAATTGCAATACTTCCTATAATGGTGTCAAAGAACAAAAATTAGTCTGGGAACTTATTGAATAGCCCTTGTGTGTGCAATTACTAATTGAATTTTGTTTTTGTCTTTCTCTTCTTCCATGTGTGCTTTAAGATTTGGTGTTGAGTACATTCTTACAGGACTGTAGCAATGTTGCAGTAATACTAGTTTAGCTTGCAGTGTAGCAATGTTGCAGTAACACTAGTTTAGCTTGCAGTGTAGCAATGTTGCAGTAACACTAGTTTAGCTTGTAGTGTAGCATTGCTGCAGTAACACTAGTTTAGCTTGTAGTGTAGCAATGTTGCAGTAACTATAGCTTAGCTTGTAGTGTAGCATTGCTGCAGTAACACTAGTTTAGCTTGTAGTGTAGCAATGTTGCACACCAGTGACATATATAAGCTAGTTGATGATAAGCAGATGTTTAAATCTGTCATTGCTATTGTAGTGATACTAAGATAGTAGATTGGAATCTCATTATAAGTAACTGGTGGTTCCAAGGGAAAAAATATTTTATATAATAACATAAATTTTCTATATACAATTACATAACAATAAAGATAAAAAAATAATCAGTTATTTTGAAAAGCATTGCTAAATAGGAGATTTAGTGAAAAAAGGTGCAAAGAAAATTTGTGAAGTTTTGTGAAAAAAAAAGGAAAATTAATGTGATTCCAATGTTCGATCAGAGCTGTATGTTTTATTTAACAACAAGCCATACACAAACAACACAATTTGCCTTGCTTGTGTCATTTGACAATGCTCGTCATGTGAAGGTGTTAGTATGCTCATTTTATGTGATGATGATGTCAAAACAAGTTATTCTTCAGAATAAAGATCCAGAACAATGACACTTATCTTGGCTGATCAGACTTTTTCTGTGCTATTAATTGGCTGGCAACATAAAGTAAATGCGAAATGATCAATCACATCAGCCAAGATATGTGACATGCGGGATTTGTCAATAGGACCATTTTAGGGAAGGGATTTGTAAGTATGCTCATGTGTCAAGGAAGGTGTTAGTATTGCCACATGACAATGGTGTTATATACACTCATGTCATGTGACAGTGTTTGTTCATGTCATGTGACATTGAAGATGCCACTGCTTGTGCCATGTCACAGTCTAACATTGCCAAGCTTGTTTATGTGCATTCATTCTGTGCTGTTGAAGTATTTATTTCTGTAGCACCACTGCGATGTAAAAACCTGTTCAACAGAAAAACCTTTGTTCATGTTTTATCCTGTATTTCTAATATAATTTTAATTATGTTATGCATTCTAATGTAAATAAATTCTATGCATTCTCGTACTCAGTTGTACATATTTAACCTGTTGTCAATCTTATATGTTATCACATTTTACCAATAATTTTTAATCAGTAGTTACTGGTTGATTAAATTGAAGTATGTTTGATAGCTTTTGATATCAACAAAAAAAACTAACTATTGTTATTCTCTTCTTGCCAATATGTTGGTATTTGTGGAGACAACAGAAATTAAAACACTGATTATTTTGAAATTATTTTTGATATATTTTGTGAATTGTTTGGGAATGTTAGTCTCTCGTATCTATATAGCTATGTCTTACGTTTCAAAAATTCTTCATTTTTTGGTGGCTGTGACTGGTTTACGGCTAACAGTCCTTAGTACACTCAACTGTCAAGCACAGTCTATGCATTTTAGTTATAGATTTATTTGTTCTTAATCTATAAGTATGATTTTCTGGTGTCAGTCCCAATTATTGATGGTATAATCATGTCATTATTCATTTCTATACTTGATGCTATATAATTCTCCTGCACAATGGAAATGAAGAGGGGGGAACTCTATCAACAATGTATGCAAATTCTCTCTTTACAGTTTGACTTGTGGCTATCAACAGGTTCTCTCAGTTGAAGATGTCCGATTTCTTCATGCATAATTTCAGTTGAAATACTGAATTAACAATTAACATACTGAGTTCAGGATTTACTTATGTAACCCTAAATTATTACCCAGGTTCAGGAAATAAAATGGAGATGGATTTGAGCATATGCTCAGAAAATCATGAAGAAAATATAGTTTGACATGGAACATGCTGGGGAAAAGGAAATAGGGAAAAGCTAGGAACAAACAGAGAACAAAGACAGTGTTAGGGACCAAACATGAAACAAAGGAATGACGAAAACGGATGTGCTGGACCTCGGATGTCCTGACCACAAGTGGCCAACCGGTGTGCAAATAATCACAGGTTTACTGTGGAACTTGCAGCACAATGTACTTCACGCTCCCCGGCGGAATTCACACGAAATATTCGCGTTGTGCTTATTTGAGAGCGAACGCTAAAGAAGAAGAAAAAGACGGTGTCAGACTTGATAGAGAATATTCACATGGAATGAGGTTAAGAGCATATTCAGGGATAGAGACATGAAGAATCCTTGTCTGTGGCCAGAGGATGTGTAAACAACTTAGAGTCCTAGGTCTTTATTAATAATTTGATTGGCATCAGCATAATGTCTTAGTCTTGGACTTGAATGTGATCAAAGAAAGTAGTAGTCAGCCATAGACTAGAGTTTCTTAGTCTCATGGACTTGAATGTGATCAAAGAAAGTAGTAGTCAGCCATAGACTAGAGTTTCTTAGGCTCATGGACTTGAATGTGATCAAAGAAAATAGTAGTCAGCCATAGACTAGAGTTTCTTAGTCATGGACTTGAATGTGATCAAAGAAAGTGGTAGTCAGCCATAGACTAGTTTCTTAGTCTCATGGACTTGAATGTGATCAAAGAAAGTAGTAGTCAGCCATAGACTAGTTTCTTAGTCTCATGGACTTGAATGTGATCAAAGAAAGTAGTAGTCAGCCATAGACTAGTTTCTTAGTCTCATGGACTTGGAATGTGATCAAAGAAAGTAGTAGTCAGCCATAGACTAGAGTTTCTTAGTCTCATGGACTTGAATGTGATCAAAGAAAGTAGTAGTCAGCCATAGACTAGAGTTTCTTAGTCTCATGGACTTGAATGTGATCAAAGAAAGTAGTAGTCAGCCATAGACTAGTTTCTTAGTCTCATGGACTTGAATGTGATCAAAGAAAGTAGTAGTCAGCCATAGATAGACTAGTTTCTTAGTCTCATGGACTTGAATGTGATCAAAGAAAGTAGTAGTCAGCCATAGACTAGTTTCTTAGTCTCATGGACTTGAATGTGATCAAAGAAAGTAGTAGTCAGCCATAGACTAGAGTTTCTTAGTCATGGACTTGAATGTGATCAAAGAAAGTGGTAGTCAGCCATAGACTAGTTTCTTAGTCTCATGGACTTGAATGTGATCAAAGAAAGTAGTAGTCAGCCATAGACTAGTTTCTTAGTCTCATGGACTTGAATGTGATCAAAGAAAGTAGTAGTCAGCCATAGACTAGTTTCTTAGTCTCATGGACTTGAATGTGATCAAAGAAAGTAGTAGTCAGCCATAGACTAGTTTCTTAGTCTCATGGACTTGAATGTGATCAAAGAAAGTAGTAGTCAGCCATAGACTAGAGTTTCTTAGTCATGGACTTGAAATGTGATCAAAGAAAGTGGTAGTCAGCCATAGATAGACTAGTTTCTTAGTCTCATGGACTTGAATGTGATCAAAGAAAGTAGTAGTCAGCCATAGATAGACTAGTTTCAAAACAGCTTTTCCTGGAATGGAATCTGATACAACTGCTATGTGTTCCTCTCACATACAGAGCACTGATGCAACAGTTGTTCTACAATAATATGTGTTTGTATCACAATCTGATCTTTAGTTGAAGTGATAATGTCTGAAACTGTTGTACCCTTTGCAAAATCTGTTTGTTTTATGTTAAGATATTTTTATTGCATCGTGACCAAGACTTTGTTTCAAATCAATCTTGTCTTCAAATAGCTAAATGAAATCAAATTGTTTTGGCTTATTATTAGTCATGTACCTGAAGTATGCCTTCTGGATAATTTTTTTAAAACCATATAATACATTTTCAAAGCAAATAGTTTTAAAAAAGCAAAATAAAAATGTTACAAAATAAACACTATTATTGACCTCGACTCGTCAATGTTTGGTTTTGCATGTTAATAGCTTCCTATTTGCACTTAGTCTATTTTTGTTCTATATTGTTCTTAAAAATATGTATCTTCTGTCCTAGGATCTGGTATGTTTTGTTGCATCTATTCAGTAAAGAGATATAAAATAGATGCAACAAAACATATCAGATCCTAAGACAGATGACACATATTTTCAAGAAAAAAATGTAAACATAGACACTACAGTTGCATTATGCAAGACTATTATTATTCCATCACTGTGCTACCAGTGCCAAACCTGGACAGCGCAAGACAAAAGAAAAATAGTGTTAGCAGAAATGGACATGTCTACGAAGAATACTCGGAGTGTCATTAAGAGATAGAATTAGAAATGATATCAGTCAGATAACCAAAACAATGCCAGTATTGGAACACATCAAAAGACAACAGATCAATTGGTTGTCACAAATTTCCAGACTACCAACAGATAACATGCCACAAATGGCCATGACACAGCATATAGATAGATTATTGGGAAGATTTCAGCAAAAATACATGAACATCAGAGATGATGGGCAGTTGTAATGTTATTATGGAGAAGATTTCAGTGACAGCGTGTGAACATCAGAGATGATGGTCAGTTATGATGTATTGTTAGGAAGTTTTGGAGATGAATCCAGGGCATGTCGGTGTAAGCATGTGAACCCAGAGGAAAGAACTGATGTTCAACAAGATGGGTGGCATTTACTGTTGTGGAACTCAAAGGGCTTTATCATCCACTGATCTTGATATAGCAACAATCATTGCTACTACTAGACGAAATCAGGCATAAAATAAATGTAAATGGAACATAAGATATCTTTGAAAAACTTGTTCACCTCTAAAATTCTGAAAATGTCCTTGTCATAACTCTATTGGTTGATTTTTAATGATTTCTTTAAATTATCACCCGTCGCATAGATATCTTCAGTGGTGAGTGAGTGAGTTAATCTCACAAACCTAATTAGTGTCGGCTAGCTTGAAGTTTGATGTGCAGAGAAGCTATGCTGTCTGTATTGTACTTCTAACCCTTTACTTACTTCCTACGAGCACGTTCCTCCCTCGGACTCCTAAAGATGAGTTAACTGTTTTGTTTCCTATCCTCTAAATTCTCATTTACAAAAAAATATTTCTACACAGCAAAGTGGAAGAAAGAAATGGAACGGGAATACGAACATGATGCAATACATCTCCTCCAAAGATATCAACAGACCACAATATTTCGCCTTAGAACAGGCCACTGCAAACTGTTGGGTCACCTTTATCGATTAAGAATCTCATACACAGATGAATGTCCATGTGGATCCGGAACCCAGACCACATACTTCAGGACTGCCCAACATACAAAGAGCAGAGACAGCAGACCTGGCCAGAGGATACAGACTTGAGGCAAAAGCTATGGGGCAGCCGCTCTGACCTGGAGACGACAGTGGACTTCATCTTGACGACAAGCCTGACGGTATAGCATGACCATAGATGCTGAACGCAGAAGAAGAAGAAAATATTTCACTATATAATCACCAAGCTCCAGTACATACCAAACATCCCATTTATATGGTATATATTTTCTGGTGTCAATAAAAAAAAGCCAGTACTGTGGAAGATCTTATTTATAGGACAGGAACAAGAATCAGTACAGGAGGAAAGTCATTGAAGAAATAATTGAGCACAGCTGGCAACATTTACTGAGAACAATGTAGCTGCTAGAGGGTTAATGTAATTGGATTCATAATTGGTGTCTAGAAATACTACTGTCAAATACTGCATGTTTCCTGTTAGGGAGTTTCCATGGTGGGATTTTGTAGCTGTATGATAAAGGCAGCATGCTCTGTTGCCACATCATGTACAGGGTGAGTTTTTTTAATTTACCCTCCCCTCCGACAGAAAAAACAACTCAGTTCTTACTGGCGATTGAACCCTAAACCTCATGGATGTGAGAGCAGTGTTCTACAAAAAATCCCACAACAGTTGAAAACCAATGTCCTATATAACATATCCTTTTGGGTGTTGATCATTGCCATAGACCCCATCGAGGCCAGAACCTTGAAGTGGTGATGGGGGCTTAGTTCAGCCATCAGAGGCTGGAAACTAAGACTGGTCGGGCACTCCCACTTGAGCAGGACCATAGTCCGGCCCAAGTAAGCAGAGTGCTGAAGACGGAGGCAACCAGCCAAAAGGCGCACAGATAATCAGGTTGCCACCCATAACACACAATGGAAACATGTCTGCATCTAATAACAGTTATGGTGCCTGCCCTGTGGCGGACATTCAGGCAGGGACTGTGCCAGGCCCTATACCTCGAAAGGGCCCAACCTCAGTTACTGGAAGTCCTTCTCAATTGCCCTGAGGAGCCAGGAGGCAAGGGAATAGAGCTACTGGCCAAACAAACAAATGACCAATAAAAATAATGCACTGAAATGCTGAGGGTGTCAACAGTAAAAGAGATGGATACAGCAAAAAATTGGAACTTGAAAATGTCCTCAGTGAAGAACAAGTTAATATATGCTGTATCCAAGAAACACACCTCAGCAGCGACATAGCCTTCAAAATCAGAGGCTACCAGTGCTACCGATCTGACCAAAAGGTCAGGCGAAAGGGTGGAATTCTGACACTAGTTAAAAACATTATCAGCGCATGTCAGCTGGAAGTATACATGGACGGGGCAGAATACCAGATGCTCCACCTAAAAACAGACAGTGCAGAATTCCATCTCCTGAACTCCTGAACAAACCATTGGCACTAGACACAATTCCAGACAAAGAAAGGCTTATGGTGTGTGGTGACTTCAACAGCCACTCTCAGAGCTGGGGCTACGATCATATCGACAAGAGAGGTGAGGAACTTGAGAGCTAGCAGAATGAAAATAATCTCATCCTTATTAACCAGAAAGCACTTACCAACCTTCTACTCGAGAGCATGGCACACCACCTCTACACCAGTCCTGGCATTCCACTCACCAGGCCTGGAATGGAACATCACACGTGTCGTTGGAAAGCAGCTTGGGGGTAGTGACCACAGACCAGTATCACAATGAATATACCAAGGACAGCAGCACGCTCACTAGGTGGAACTATAAGAGGGCAGACTGGAAAATGTACCAGCATTTAACCAGTGTTCTAGCTAAGGACATGAACTTGGACAAAGACATCAATAGAGCAGTGAGTGAATTTAATAGATGTATACTACATGCTGCTAGTAAAACCATACCCAGGGGGGCACGCAAAAACTACAAACCCTACTGGAATGATGAACTGGAAAAGCTGCAAAATGAGATGGAAACATCTAGACAGCAGGCTGAGAACAGACCTAGCCAAGAACATCACAACAAATATCAGCAAAGGCTAAATTTCAAAGAGCCAAGTTACAAGCCAGACGGAGCAGCTGTAAAGAAAAAACAGAGTCGCTGAACCTAGAAAGAGATACTAGGAAATTATGGAGACTTGTAAAACAACGAAATGATGAAGGTACAGGGAGAAATACCAGGATCACACTTTATAAAGATAAAAACAATTTAACAGGTAAACATGCAGCTGATTACTTTGCAGATTCCTTTGGAGAAGACAATAACATCAAAGTCAGCCCAGACAAACAACAGGTTCGAGAGAACTAGCAAAACATTGGACAAGACGAACCTATACCTGAAGTCATGGAGACACCAATCACAATGAGAGAACTGGAGCATGCAATATCCAAATTGAAAATGAAAAAGTCCCCTGGAGCTGATGGAGTGTCCAATGAAATGATTAGAAACCTGGGAATTGCAGCAAGAGCAAAGCTGCTGCAGATCTTTAACACAAGCTGGTCCACAGGTAATGTACCACAGGCGTGGAGAGAAGTAATAATGATACCTCTCCTCAAATCAGGCAAAGATGGCAACACAGTCTCCAACTACAGGCCCATCAGCCTCACAAGCTGTCTATGCAAAACAATGGAACGCATTATCAATCTTAGGATGCAGTGGTACCTTGAAAGTGAAAACCTTCTGGTATCACAGCAAGCAGGTTTCAGACAGTGCTACTCTACTGAAGATCAGGCAACCTACCTCTCCCAAGAGATTGAGGATGCCTTCCAAGAAAAGAAACTGGTACTAGCAGCATGGATAGACCTCAGGAAAGCATTTGATAAGGTCTGGAAAGTAGGGCTCCTAAAGAAATTGCGAAATTGCAGGGTTAGCTCAAGAATACAAATGGGTAAAAGCATACCTGCATAATAGAAGAGCCAGGGTACAATTAGATGGTCGTAAAAGCAAGAAAGTCCTACTGCGTCATGGAGTCCCCCAGGGAGGAGTCCTGTCATCCACACTTTTCTTGGTTTACATCAATGACCTAGTTGCTGAACTACCACACAGGATCAAAGTGGCAATGTATGCTGACGACCTGCTGATCTGGTGCACGGAATAACATACAACAGTAGCCACTAAACAAATACAAAGAGCTATCGATACCCTAACCTTATGGGCAAATAGATGGTGCGTCAGCATTAACACAGATAAGTGCAGCACTACACTCTTTACCCTTTCACCAAAACAAAAAGCTGGTCATATCAAGATAGATGGAGAGCTCTTGAAAGAAGACAAACAACCCACATACCTCTGAGTTACTTTTGATGATAAGCTGACATGGAAGCAGCACATAAACAAAGCAACAACAAAAGCCAGGAGGAAGTTAGCTATCCTGAGAAAACTGAGTGGAACAACTTGGGGAGCCAGTGGGAATATACTCAGTAAAGTTTACCAGCAAGGCATAAGACCACACCTGGAATATGGTTCAGCTGCATGATGTCCTGCATCAAACACCACATTACAAGATCTAGATAAAGTGCAAAACCAGGCACTTAGAATAATGTTGGGAGCAATGAAATCAACACCCATAGCAGAGATGCAGAAAATGGGAAGAATGCAAACACTTGGCGAACGCAGAGACACAAAAGTACTAATTCAAGCAGAAAAGTTTCAGTGTATGCCAAGTCATCCAATGAAGGAAAGATTCCAAAACCTAGCAATGGGGCGACTGAAAAGAAGCAGCTTTATCCATCAAGCTAAACGACTCCGGAGACAACTTACAAACCTACCTGAAGTTGACAGCCCCTTAAGGTCTGTACCAGAACAAACCCCATGGAGTGAAAGGCATGGAATGCCAATATACATTCAGATCCATGTGAAAGGAATACTAAGCGAGGACGAACAGAACAGTGTGCAGCAGAGGACAGTCACCCTCAGTTTCCTGGATGAGGAATATCCACAAGATATATGGGTCAGAGTATACACAGATGGTTCAGCACAGAATGCTGTGAGGAATGGAGGTGCAGGTGTGTATATATAGAATATCCATACAAGCCTAGAGATACCATCAGAACACCAACAGGAAAATTCTGCAATAATTATGATGCAGAAATCCAGGCAATTAGTGGGGCAGCTAAAAAAACTGCTAACTCCAACTCTGACCTACAGCCTGTGGTATTCCTGACAGATGCAAGGTCAGTGCTTCAAGCTCTCCAGTCTGGAAAACTAACAGACTTGAAAAAACTACTGAGCGAATTGTCTTACCAGTATAGGGTAACCATTCAGTGGATACCCTCTCACTGTGGAATACCAGGAAATGAAAAACAGACCAACTGGCTAAGGAAGGTGCTGCCGAAGACCAACCAGATATACCAATCACCTACCATCAGAAAAAAAATAGAAAGCCACAAACACCAACACAAGATGACTATCACATAATGAACAGATCAGAACAAGTTATAATTCTACGTCTCAGAACAGGACACAACCGACTCCGCAGTCACATGTATACAAAGTTCAAGATTGGCAACACGGCCATGTGTACATATGGACAGGCAGTACAGAGTGCCAAACATATACTTCAAGAGTGTTCTGAGCATGAAACGCTGAGGCAGACATATTGGCCAGAGGAAACAACACTGGAATCAAAACTCTATGGGACACTGTATGAACTACAAAAGACAGAGTTTTATTAAGGAGACAGAATTGCAGATATAGACATGTTTCAAGTGAACGAAAGAAGAAGAAGAATTGCCATAGACTTGTTGACCTATTACTGTACAATTACCATTAACTGATCCATCTCTGACATGATGAATGCCAGATTTAGAGATGGGACATCATTTAGAACAGAAAGTTGATGGATCATATGAATTGTTGAGAAGGGTTAGATTCTGGACATTTTGTTTTGTGAGAAGGGTTAGATTCTGGACATTTTGTTTTGTATCTCCAGCTTTGAGATCACTGTTAGTCTCCAACTTCCAGAAAGTATCTACTAGAAATGTTTATTTTGGTCATGTTTAATGGAATATCACTTAGGTAGTAAAAATTTAGTATGTGGAATACAAAGATGTTTTTATATGAATTATCTGGTAGTAATCACCTTCCTGATCTCTATGTTTGTTTTGCGCTCGCTTCATCTAATCAGCACGGATATTCATGTGGTTTCCTCTGGGAGTGTGTTTACGTTGTGCCACTGTTATGCGCCTTGTAGGCCTAGCACATCCGATTTCGGCATGCCGTGACATTTCGGGTGGGCTACCCTAGCTTGTGACAGCCTTCCTATCTGTCGCCAGGCAGCTAATGTGTACTGACTCTACGTCGAGACGGTTCTTGATCTCTATGACATTGATGTTATTCTTGATTAGTGTTAATCAATACATCTCTCAGATATTAATGAGCTATTGATCGCTGCATTGATATTTCATCTCAGATATTAATGAGCTATTGATCACTGCATTGATATTTAATCTCTCAGATATTAATGAGCTATTGATCACTGCATTGATATTTCATCTCTAAGATATTAATGAGCTATTGATCGCTGCATTGATATTTCATCTCTCAGATATTAATGAGCTATTGATCACTGCATTGATATTTCATCTCTCAGATATTAATGAGCTATTGATCGCTGCATTGATATTTCATCTCTCAGATATTAATGAGCTATTGATCGCTGCATTGATATTTCATCTCTCAGATATTAATGAGCTATTGATCGCTGCATTGATATTTCATCTCTCAGATATCAATGAACTATTGACAGCTGTATTGATAATTCTTTTCTCTGATTTAACTATTGATCACTGCATTAATAATTTATCTGTCAGATAGATAAATGAAAGGATTTATTAACAACCATCATTGCTGATCAAATATATCTTACTTTGAACACAGATAATATAGTCTTACTGGACGAAGGCTAACAGACTATCACTGTCGGGTGCTAATGTAGAAAAATACAAATGACAGTGCACAGGACATAATTGACGTTTTGACCAAAAGGCCTTTATCAAGAAAACATGGACACGTACATAAAAAAACTAGTAGGAATGACACAACTAATGTGTTCCAGCGAAGTCTTGGTTGTTCCTAGTCTTCCTAATCTGATCATGTTTTATTATATGTGCTTGTAGAGAGTTGGGCATGTTCCATTTTATGAAATGCCCAAACCATTCTATTTGTTTCTCTCGATGTGTTCGCTACATGATATAATGCCTATTCTATTATGATATTATTTTATGATCTGTCTAATCTGGCTACACAGACAGCTTTTCTAAAGCATTTCTGTTCACATATTAGCTTTCCCTTGTGTGAAGATGTCAGTGTCCCAAGTCTAGCATTGGTAACAATAGTGTTGTATGCATGTCATTTGACTTTGATCATTAAATGTTGAAGTAAGGGTTACAGCTGATAAGTCACTGTGTTTGTCATTTTATTTTTATCTCTCTCTTTTGAGACTTCTGTTTTCACTGAAAATATATGAAATACTAGAGAAACAAAGCTACAATTAAGTGAATATTCTAGAACTTTTCAGCCATTTTACTAACTAATTTATCCTTTACAAGCATGCATAATTCTTGATGACTATTATTAGTAGGTATTTTTTAGGACTAATTTTCCTGTACTGTCTTTTCTCATACTGATAGTATTATGATTATAGGTCAGGACTTTGATAAAATACATTTTCACCATGACAACAATAGTCTGCATGCACAGAAAAATGCAATTTTTAATGTCACAAAAGATGAAGAAACCGGGGACAAATGAAAGATGTATTTTATTAGTAAAATTGACATAATATCTAATATACACACTTTTCCAGAATTAAAGCTAGATGAGAACATTGTGAACTTCAACCAGAAACAGTAGTTTCACCTTGTGCACCAGAGAAGAGAACTTCAACCAGAAACAGTAGTTTCACCTTGTGCACCAGAGAAGAGAACTTCAACCAGAAACAGTAATTTCACCTTGTGCACCAGAGAAGAGAACTTCAACCAGAAACAGTAGTTTCACCTTGTGCACCAGAGAAGAGAACTTCAACCAGTAGTTTCACCTTGTGTACCAGAGAAGAGAACTTCAACCAGAAACAGTAGTTTCACCTTGTGCACCAGAGAAGAGAACTTCAACCAGAAACAGTAGTTTCACCTTGTGTACCAGAGAAGAGAACTTCAACCAGAAACAGTAGTTTCACCTTGTGTACCAGAGAAGAGAACTTCAACCAGAAACAGTAGTTTCACCTTGTGCACCAGAGAAGAGAACTACAACCAGAAACAGTAGTTTCACCTTGTGCACCAGAGAAGAGAACTTCAACCAGAAACAGTAATTTCACCTTGTGTACCAGAGAAGAGAACTTCAACCAGAAACAGTAGTTTCACCTTGTGCACCAGAGAAGAGAACTTCAACCAGAAACAGTAGTTTCACCTTGTGCACCAGAGAAGAGAACTTCAACCAGAAACAGTAGTTTCACCTTGTGCACCAGAGAAGAGAACTACAACCAGAAACAGTAGTTTCACCTTGTGCACCAGAGAAGAGAACTTCAACCAGAAACAGTAATTTCACCTTGTGCACCAGAGAAGAGAACTTCAACCAGAAACAGTAATTTCACCTTGTGCACCAGAGAAGAGAACTTCAACCAGAAACAGTAATTTCACCTTGTGCACCAGAGAAGAGAACTACAACCAGAAACAGTAATTTCACCTTGTGCACCAGCGAAGAGAACTACAACCAGAAACAGTAGTTTCACCTTGTGCACCAGAGAAGAGAACTTCAACCAGAAACAGTAGTTTCACCCAGTGCACCAGAGAAGGGGACAAAGCAAATTTGAAGTCATTTCGTGATAAACACACAAGATGATGAAAATTGCCAACTATATACACCAGTAAAGATATGATCTCCTACCCTCGTGTAGGACCAGTTTGGTGCACACTGGATGTAATTGTCAACAGAATTAACTGGTTTGTCTAAACAGAAAACCATTCAGTTCAAACAGATCAACTGTTAGAGATGAGCTAAGCCTATTTTAATTATTGAATTTTATCTGACAATCTTGATAAATCTTCACATCATCAAGTCATGGCGGTAGCCAGACAAAAACTTGTTTTCCATAATCAAACATAAAAACATTTAAAACAAACACACAAAAAAAGACCTCAAGGTGTTAGTAACATGCATTCCCATATTTTTATCATCTTCAATGTCATTCACATCAAAATCTGTATGATTATTGGAAAAAGAAATGTTTCAAGTGTAAACAATAATCTGGGTTAGATTCTATTTGTAAGCAACATATACATAAAACTGATATAGATGGTCTGTCAGATAAATACAAGCACAAACAGCAACTGCATCATGTACAATGAATGTTACATTTCTTTTACCATTGCGCTCTCTCTCTCTCTCTCTCTCTGGTAAAGTGGAAAATTTAATGGAATAAATGTGGATTAGGGGATGATAGGTAGGCCAAGGACCACATAAAATGATATATGGTTTTCCTTCAATTGGAATCCATTCCTTGAATTTGACATTGTTACCAAGAATTATGTATTTATTGTTTGTTTGGATCCCCATGAATTATTACAAGTGATGAATTTTGTGTTTCTTATAAGGAATGGGGTGCTTTCTCCAAGACTTTTTTTCATATCCACAAGACTTCAATTCTTGGTGATGTGTTATGCCTTCAGATGAAACTTACTGGGAGGGGGTCCTGGGTATTCTCTCAAAATAGGGGGGGGGGGGGTGGTGTGTCTGGGTATTCTCTCAAAATATGTTTTATTTAACTAAATTATGTATTGTTTCCTTAAGCAGCATATGACAGCCTCCAGATCCCTGACATGGTAATCTCAAGTGATATGTCAATAATAATCTGACAATTTTTTATATTTTTTTAATTAGTGTACTGATGCAGTTTTTAACTCTTGGTATACCCAGACTACCTGTCAGTGTGGCAGCGAGGTTAGGCAAGACAATCGAAGGAGTTGTAATTAGCATGAACGTGCATGCTACTTGGGACAGGAGTTATAGCAGCAAAAATCATGCTACCTAGAACAGAAAGCATGCAACATGCCTGTAAGCTTTAATTGACCAGAATGTACAACACCAAATGCTGGGATGTTATCTTATCTATCATGTTTAAGTTTCAGGTAAGTGTTAGTCTTCAAGTCAGAATAAATATTGAGAATACTAACATTTCATTATGTTTTAAGTTGTGTTTCAATTTTAACTTGTTTTTTTTAATACAAATCTTTCACTCACACACTCACTGACAGACACAAACACCCATTGTCTCACACACTCATTGACACACACACACACAATCTCATGACTTACACCCACTGTCATCTCTCACAGTTCAAACATGCTATTTAAAGACAGGCAGACTTATCAGAGCATTCATTAATTCACACACTCATTGACTTTCATGTACATGCTATTCAAGTTCAAGATTTGTAGACTTATCAAGGAACAAATTCTAAAACCATGTTTTTCTAATAGTGTATTTATGCATATTCAAATAATGAGAGCTTTCAGAGAGGATTTAGCTCAGTTGATAGTGCACTGAAATATTATCTAGGTTTAACCTCAGATGGTCATTGTGCAGTCAACCCAGCTGTATAAATAGGCAGCATAAGGTTTATTAGCTATCTATGAACTCATAGAGAAATTTCATAAAGTGGATGTAACAGATATCACCATCACTTGTAATGAAAGGATAACATACAAATTTGTAGATAACTCACAGTTGGCTAAGGTAAGCACAGTTAGAGTACTGACCCCTTGACCTCACAGCTAGTAATAATACTGGCTCCTGATTTCAAAGACAGTAGAGGTTTAGTACAGTGATGTAGAATACACATCATATCTCAAAAACATGATATTACCGGTATATATATATATATATATATATATACAGTATTGTGATGGTACTCATTAAAACTAACAATAACTTGACTTTTCACACACTTTCTCACTCTTCAGTTAATACATGTCAACTTCCAGAAGGATCACTCTGTACTTAAGCCCTAAAACATTCCTAATATCCTGTACTTTTGTCAAAATTCTGTCCATATTCTATATAAAGAGTTCTACATTATATAAAGAAAATTACTACAAGCTAGTAAGGATATCCAATGACACCAGAGTATTTTGTGTAAGAATATAGAAAATGTGTAGACTTACTAATTGATATCTATGTCAATAATATCGATGAACTAAATTGTCAGAGGCACTGATAAAAGTTAATCAAGTTTCACCAGTCACAGGATTCTAGCCCACTGCAACATACAAGGAGACAACGGATAAACTGGTCAAAGATGAGGGAAGCAAACGCCAAATTTACGAGCAGCATATATGATGTCTTTAACCAATGATACTATAAGAAATCTGGTGAAAATATCGTACAGAGAGTACATAGGCACACAAAAGATCAAATGGTTCGGCCAAGATCACATTCCATGTACAGCCTTCGATAAAAGATCATCAGGGGAAGACCCAGAAGAAGATAGATGACATCAGAGAAATACTAGAACACCAAGGCTGCATTTTAGCAACGGCATCACAGCAAAAGAAAGAAGACTTTAGCTCCACTTGATGCCTGGCAGCACACATGGATAGGACACAACATGATTTAATAAAGATACTAATACAAAATGGTTACAGTGAAATTTGTTAAGAGAACACAAAGAAAATGATCTGAGAGATGAGTGCTACTCAGTGATGTAGATATTTCTTCAGTATCATTTTTACCATTAAAAAAATGTCATCCCATTTTTGTGTGTAATTTCTTTAAATTCATGACTTTTGTGTGTAATTTCTTTAAATTCATGACTTTTGTGTGTAATTTTAAATTCATGACATTTGTGCGTAATTTCTTCAAATTCATGACTTTTATGTGTAATTTCTTTAAATTCATGACATTTTTGGTGACCTTTTTTGTGTGAAAAAAAAGGTGCACGCAATATTTAACTAAATTTCTAGTACTAACAGTCGTGTTTCGAAATACTAGAGTGGGGGGGGGGGGGGGGGGAAATTATTTTGAAAGCATTCTACAAATATTCTCCATAGCAGTTACAAATACAAACAAATAAAAGAACATAATACTCTAAAGAACGGAAATGTATCATATCACTCATTCCCAAATTTGAATTGAATTTCTAATTTATGTCAGTCCTGCAAACTACTGTTGTTCATCTGCACACAAATTTGTTAAATATATCTAACTAGCAGAATGCCTGTATATAAATTAACAGTCCATTGCACTCATCCACTCTGACATCAACAATTTATCATGATCTAAAGGTGACCAATCGTTTGAACATATACAACAGACAGTGTCAAATTCAGAAAACAAACACTTTATTCAGGAAGAAACGAACATGATCTGTCAATGAAATTCTCCATTTATATATAGAAATACTTATACATATATAAATATGTAATTTAGAATCAGAACAGCCTAAACTAAACAATAAGATTTTTTTAAAATTGTTATTTTAAAAAAGAGGGGAGGGGAACCCTTAAATGAAAACTTATTAGTTTTTTCCAACACAAAATAAAGATATGCAGAATTAGCAAAGATAGGATAGTGAACCACATCTTAAAGATTACCTTTCGTGTGGGGCACAATGTGGCTAACACAAACATACATATGCTTTCACAGTTCCATATTTCAATTGAGATATATATATAGTCAAATCCCATTGTAAAAACTTGGTCCGGGTGGAAGAAATATGCATCTTTGTTTGCTCTCTGATAACAAACATGAAAATTCATGTGATTTCCGTCAGGAAGCGTGAAGTACACTGTGCTGCCAGTTTACAGCAGATCTGCGTTATTTGGGCCTTCTGGCCCAGCGCATCCGATTTCGGCATGCTTTTGATTTGGGTGGGCTTCCCTAGCCTGTGACAACCTTTCTATTTGTCACCAGGCAAAATATGCTTGTATTAAAAGAAATAAATTATAAGCAGTACAAACACAAAACAAATATAATTGGAGATTTTTAAAAGTGTTTAAAAGGGAAATTTGTTATAAAAGTATGCACTATAGTGTGTTCATTTACAACAAACTTCCATATGTAACAACACTTTTCAATATCCATAATTATATTTTTTTAAATTGTCTATAACTGTCCGGCTGTGTGGTAAAGACAGTGTCTGTGACGGCCAAAGTACCGGTTTTGAAACCCGCTACAGGCAATTGTGCATCTGGATCATTCAGAAAACAATGGCAAATTACTGAATGCATTTATATTGCCTAGAACATCACTACAGCCATAAAATGCTGGGTTGATGGCTATGTCCTTAAAAGGATATACCACCAATAATTTTATTTTATATACCTGTATATAGCAAATTTTGTGATTACATAGATGATTTCGTTGATCCGGACCAATTCATTATATAGAGATTCCACTGTTTGTATATATATAAAACTAAGGTTGACACTTCACGGTAGAATATGCTTCAATTAGTAGTAGCAGTACTATAGTTGTAGCAGAAATGACCATTGTCCACTATTTTACACACTAATCCTTTTTGTAAAATGTTTATGTACAATGTACAGTATGTGATTAGTAATGATAATGATAACTTGATCTGAGTAATTAAAAACAAAATAATGAAGTATTGCCTTCAGAAAATAGGCAGATGAGAACATTTCATGCACATATAATGTGTGTATAGATTATATGAATTAATTCTGTTTCATTACAAATGGATGGTCAGTTAATTCAAGCACACATTCATTAGAGCAGGATTATGACTCAAGTACAACTACACATCTGATAGTCATCTGTAAGATCATTCTAAAACTGAAATTTCCAGCTTGCAATGGCAGAAAGCTGTGTTCTCTAAACAACGGAGATCAGAGAAGAACTTTGTGGTAAATTTACTTCATCCGGTGGTCCACTGCAAGGTCTGGATAAATGCAATCAATCATCAATGCAGGTTGAATCAAATTAGTGACCTCAATCAAAACTGGCACATTTTTAAAGTAAAGAAATCATTTGTAAAATGTAAAAGGAACTAAACTCTCAATCAAGCATAACTCAACAAGACAAATCTGCAAACAGAACATTTGCCGCACATATCACTTCATTCTGTCACTATCAATAAGAAAACTGTAGGGCCTATGTCTATGTTTAAATATTACTTACAAAGCTACTGTCTATCAGTCAAATACTGTCATACAGGTTGTACATCAATCTTGCTACATGTATCTATTAATACTACAAGATAATAACCTGACTGACAAGCTACTGACTTGTTAAGAAATCAGCATCACTGCACAAAAGGCATGGCTATAAGTGATGTGCTTGCCATTCCGTAGCCATTTATTTAGGAGTATATAAGTCTAGTGTCCCAGTCAGTTGTTAGCTCTGAACTTTCCAGAGAGGGTGTATTTCCTCCCCTGTTCTTGGTCACTTCAATTTCTACCATTCTCTGTACATACACATTGTCTCTTTCAGCATCCTCTTCATCATTTTGTAGTTGTCTATGACTTCCCAAATGAACTCAGACCTGTTTCTTCTCTTTGATTTGTCATACAAATTATCTATAGCTTTACCCAGCATTTTCGTTGCTTATGACTCCTGCATGACCTGGAACAGTAAATCCATGTGGTACATTGGATGTTGTTGATACGAGTGACCCATTCCTTTCTTAACATGCACTTTTCTATTGTATGCAGCATGCTCTGAGAGTCTGATAGAATCACTTACAAGCTAATGTGACTTGTAAGACACAGCATGTACCAGTTTCATCTCATGAAGTATTTGTGAATTATTATATCAAGACAAAATTCAACATTATATTTATTATTTAGGATTTCTATAGAGGAGTAGAAAATAACATTTTTGACTTCTAAAGATTTATACTTCCATTCTATTTCATTCTCTATCCCCAAGTAAGGGACTACCGGTAACTATATTTGAATAGTAGGTGTATGATTCTGTCTCTGTCAAACATTGTCAAATATGTTGGTCTATTCCAGTCTATGTGTATTAAATGCCAAACTAGAAGACAATAACTACACATGGACATCTATAACAAGTTACACAGTTCGAGACAACATATATAGATAGGAGTCAGAGTGTCTGAGACATCACAGAAAGATATGATTCACAGTCTGAGACACCATATAATAGGAGTCACACAGTCTGAGACATCATATAACAATATAAGTCACACAGTCTGAGACACCATATAATAGACACACAGTCGGAGATACCACATAAAGATATAAGTCACATAGTCTAAGAAACCAATTTGTTCTTGATAATTTTAACCATGTCACATTCTTTCATGCACTCAAAAAATCTGTGCATACATTACAATTTTAAAAAAAATGTATTTGTTATATATATATACATATAATTATTCTTAAATGACTACACCTTACTGAGTCAATACGTCCATTGGGGGAGAAGATGGTACATTTTCATTGTGTAGTATCGCAGCAAGTGATGCACTTTCTCGGGACAATTGAAGTACACACTGGTTAGACACACACGACTATCAACGTGTCAGTGTTTTGCCACATCTCATGTGTGGGTGTATGCTATGCTTCAATATAAGACCGAACTAGAAAAAATACACCCAGCCCAGAAAAAGAATGAGTTTATTTCCCAAAGCTGGGCTGTATCATTACTTCGGATGAAACAAAAGTGTGAGTGATAATGGGTAGAACTGTCCAGCTAATTTAGATCTCAAGGACATCAAAAGTCAGAAAATTCCTTGGCACATTTTTCAGTTGATGAAATGCGAAGTGGCTCTTCTTCATAATCATCAAAGTTGGCTGTGTCACCAGCTCCCTTTGTTTTTGGCACAAATGGTGCCTCTACCTGCAACAAAGAAACATGGTTTTATTCTTAATATTATAATAACTATCTATCTAATGTTAAGGAGTGTTAGGACTAGATTTAATGTTAAGGAGGGTACCTCTTAAATACAGTTTAAAGCAGGGGTCGGAACCCATGGCTCGCGAGCCAGATGTGGCTCTATTGATGGCTGTATCTGGCTCGCAGATAAATGTTCGATTATAAAAAAAAATGTTTCTTTAGACTCCTTTGATCTATAAATTAATTGCATATCAATATTTCATTCTACAAATGAGCTAAAGTCTACTACAGCTCAGCATCAGAAGTCGCATTAATGGTAAGAAATACTCATTATTGATTAGCAACAGCATAACAATGTTATTAAAAAGAATTCAGAGACATAATTATTGTACTTTTAGTGTTGAAATTACACAAAATGTACACATTTACTTGAATTTTTAGTTTTAAAAATAATGTATGGCTCTCACAGAATTACTTTTCAAAATATGTGGTGTCCATGTCTCTCTCAGACAAAAAGGTTCCCGACCTGTGGTTTAAAGAGATCTTCAGTAATAATTCCTAGATGATTATTTTCAAGTCATAATACAGTGGCATCGCTCTATAACACATACTTTTATCTCACATGTTTCCCTATTTAACAACACTTTTCAAAATCCATAATTATATTTATCATTTATTGTTTGTACGGTAGGCCCTATATAGCAAATTTCTGTTATTGCATTCATATTTTGTTGGTGCAGACCAAGTTGTTATAATGGTTATAAACTCTTCTTTATAATGGTTCTAATAATCATAATAAAAAAAATTAATAATAATAATAATTTGTTAGCATTACAGGGGTTCCACATTGGAGTCATCAGCACAAAAAATCATTTAACATCCATATCCTCAGCCATATGGACAAGTGTAGAGAAATCATGTCCCAACAATACCTTGATGTCATCAAGCCACAATGTTTCCACTTCTTCTCCTTCCATCGCCAACTGTTCCCTGTAGGAAATCTTTAAAAGAGATTGGTATCTCAATATATGGCCAAACTCCACAACAGTATGTCATCTTACCACTGCCAATAGTGTTTCTTGTCAACCTGCAAGCTTGGTTACTTTGTATTCAGCTTATTGACATAAAAAATATTGGTAGCATATCCTATCCAGGACGTAGCTATCAACCCAGCATTTGTTGGCTGTGGTGATTTTCTAGGCAATATAAATACGTTCAGTAGGTTGCCATTGCTTTCTGAACGGTCCGGATGCACAAATGCCTGTGGAGAGGATCGAACTCGGTACCTTTGCCGTCACAGACGGGCTCTGTACCACTTCGCCACAGAGCCGGACAATTGACATCAACTCGACTTTATACTCACTCAATGTAAACATCTCAACACAGTACACATTAGATGTAAATAGCACAGATTGCAACAGTGACCATGCACTGAGAGTGAAATCAAAGTGCAACCAAGAAAAATTCATCAACCTGGTTGTAAAGTGATTTGTTCATCACATTGCAAACAGTTCCTTGTGTTATTAAGCACCTCTTCTTTCTCCCTCAAGTGTTTCCTGTATGGTAATCTTTGAAAGTGATTGTTGTCTCATTACATATCCAAACCCTACAAGCTTATGTCATTGCTCCACTGCCAATAGTGTTTCGTGCTGAACCTGCAAGATTGGTTTTGTCTTAATGTACCAAAATTCTGTAGCACATGTATTCAAACACCTCAATTCTTCTATCTGTATCTGCAGTGAGTGTTCAGTTCTTACATCTGTATACAAGAAATCAAAGTTCAGATTTATATAGATTGTTCTTTAAGATAGTGATTGAACTTTTCCAAACCAGATTTATCACGTACAGAGAGTCTGAAAATTAATGATACAGATTTCTGATCAAGTCTATCCTCAGATGATACAGATTTCTGATCAAGTCTATCCTCAGATGATACAGATTTCTGATCAAGTCTATCCTCGGATGATACAGACATCTGATTGTGACTATCCTTTTTACACTATATTTGGATGTTGTCGGTCAACATTTTTGAAACTCATTGACTTTTCTCTGCATGACAGTATCAAGTTCCATTTTATTCTACTCTAACTTCTATTAAGACATATTGTGATCAAGCACAGTCTGTATTTCAACCCGTAAAAATGATATATCGTGGCAGACAGAAAGACGTTTTTTTTACAGCATAGCTGTGATCTCTGCACTTTTTGACATAATACATTTTACTTAATAATGGCTTCTGGGTCACTGACCCTATATGGCAGCCATTTTCAACGTGCATGTTACCATGTTCCAACCAGGTTGTGAATTTTCCTTGGTTTTACTTTTGTTTTGCAGACTATCAGTGCATGGTCAGTGTTTAATCTCTGCTATGGAATGTACATATGATTTGCACTGTATTGAGATGTTTACATCGTTAAGTCTAGCTGTTGCCAATAACCTGATCTTGGGTGGCACCATTATACCGTACATCTATGTTTGAAAGCAAAAATATGTTTGCTACACGTTTTTTGAGAACCGAATTCTAACATTCTACAGCCACTTTTATCTATTTTTACCAATGCCATGGTGACCTAGGCATACTGGCCATGAGCGATATTCTGATTCTGTGTGTGCATTAAAGTCCCTCAATAAGTATAGCTGTTCCTCCCTTGGAAAAGAATTAACAGTATTTTGTAATGCATAATAGATTTATCTACCTTCAGAAGATGCTGAGTGCTGGTACATATGCACTGATGATGTTTGTAAAAGCTGATAGAGGTTGCGCTCTGATACAGCTGGTGATGTATTAATGGAGCTGACAGGATTATTATGCATGACAAAAACCAACTCCGAGTAGTCAATGCGGATTAGTGTCTAATACCAGCCCAAAAGCATGTCATTTGTTTCATTTGCTGAGCCCAATCAGCAAGATGAGTCTCCTGATGGTAGGATAGCATACCTGCAGACTGGTGAGTTGTCTGTCTATGAGTAATGTCTTTTCTATGTATTGTGTGTTGGCATGATCTGTATTCATGTCACATTCAGGACATATAGTTCTCACATTCCATGTGTCCAGTCTGAATGGTGTTTGTTATGTTTCCTGCCATATCTGGGCAACCTATATGGGGAATGTCAGTATCCCCTCTCGAACCAGCTGTTTTTACTTCAAAAGAAAGACAAAGTCTCTATATTTGAAGTCAAGAAAAGGTTGCACAGGTCAGAAGTTAAGTTGAAACAATGTTAGCTAAAAAGACACATTTGATAACAAACGTGTGTTATCATTATGGACTCCAGGATAAAGATATTTAGTTAAGTAATTTGTCCCTCTAGTCTCAATTTTCTGTTGTCATTGGTAATATATATTTTTGAACTATTATACTCTTCATCTTTATTAACATCAAGTCTTAACCATCAGCAAGCAGTAGGCGCCAAATATTAACAACCTCAATGGATTCTGAATAGCTGTTGGTGTTGTGTACCGCCCATTGCTATGCAATGCTTTCAACAAGGATATACCAGTTGTAAACTAATGTCATACACCTGGGTGACACAGGAATTCAAAGTAGACATAACTTTCTCTTCCGTCAGTTCTCAAAACATTAGGTAGTGTCTTAGCATTTAAGTGAATTATTTTTCCAAAGTACATAATCTGTCAAAATCGTTTGAAATGGCAGCCATTTTTGAAGAATATTTTAGAAATAATGATTAATATCTACATAACCGATAGTTAAATCAACATGTTTCACAAGTTTTCAAAGACAATATCATATGAACACATTAGTTTGGTTATAAAAATACATCAGAAATAGAAAAAAAACCTATGCATTTCATCCTGCATTGAATATATTGCAGTTTATAGAAACATTAGGCCTCATGGATAATGTGAGTTAAATCAATGTGTTTCATTTGTTTTCAATGGCAATATTATATGAATATGTCAGTTTGGGCATTCATAAAATTATGCATTTAAAATGCAGATTGCTAAAGGAACCCTAGCCAACAACTGTCGCACTCCAGAATATATACATATATATGTAGTTCTCTGCCTGTATATCAAAAAGTGGACCAGATATGGGCAAATTGTTGTACATTTTGTCAAATATACCCAGAAATAGGCATAACATTTGAGGCATCCAAAAGTGTGTTATCATAGAGGTTTCCAGTGAAAGAATATTTAGTTAAGTAATTTGTCCCTCTAGTCTCAGTTTTATGTTGTCTTTAGTAATATATATATTTCTGAACTATTATTCTCATTTGTTTAAAATCAAGTCTTAAACTTTACAATCTGCCATTGGGAAAGGGAGAGGTTGGCATTTATGCCTGCCTGGAGAGCTTAACTCAGATTGAGCAAATTTATAGACATGATACACACCTTTCTTTGGTAGATTGCAATCCAGTCTGTAGTAGAAAACCATTTATGATTTTTAATGTCATTGACACCATTCTTTAGGTTTCCATATCGTTTTGTCAAATCCACTTGTAGTAAGTTACGGAGTAAATCTTTTAGGTCAGAACTGAAGTGAGATGGGAAACGTACCTGGAAGACAAAGATAAGAATTCAAGTTCACCAAACATATTAGAATAAACACATAGAAATAGATATGTTCAACTACTTAAATCCACCGAAGACGGATGTGTCGGGCTATTTGTGCAAATAAAACAGCGACACAATGCATTTACTTTCTCTGGACTACATCCTTCTGGAAATCTAATAGTCCTGCTACAAGAGATATTCAGTGGGAGTTTGAGAATGAACGCTGAAGAAGAAGAAGAACTACTTAAAAACTTGATGCCAACACACAGATTGACAACACATTTTATGTGGCAATGTTGACATAAAGTATACTACCAGCCTGAGGAGAGCTGTAGCCTAGTTGACAGTAAGCTTGCTTGTTGTCATCGGATTACAGCGTGCCAGGTTTGAAACCACATCTGGACAAAAAAACAATCCGGGACTGCAGGTCGTTAGGGGAGGTAAAGACAGCAAGGAAGGTAACTGGCCACTCCACCTAATAGTTGCTGCAGCTTAGTACATGAATAGTTATCTTCATCCCTAACAGCAGGTTGCTGCCATGGGACCTACCTTTACCTTTACTACCAGCCCACAGATCAACTTCAGTTTGATGTTACTGTGTAGACAAAGTCTACTACCAACTCATGCTACCTCAGAATAGCTCTTATGGCCAAGAAGATATTGTTACATGATGATCCAATTGTAATCCAAGAAACAAAACAAATTTATTACCAATATGAAATAAATATCAACAGTTATAGTCCGTTCAGATTCGTTTGCCGAGATGTTAAATTATTTTTATCAAAAACGTATTGTTCATTTGGATTGATCATTTGAAGTTAGGTTTAGAATAATAATGTCGCTATAGAAATATTTTTTTATCAAAGAAATGTGATCCAGTATCAAAGATACCTTATTTAACCTATATTAAAAAAAAGTTAATCTAAATTATAAACAATCGCTGGATTATGTAGATGCTTACATCTCACAGCTGATTATTAAATATAAAGGCATGACCCTCACGGTAGAATGTGCACCGTTCTAAAAGTAGTTGTTTCCACTGTACATTTGTATAAAGCAATGTTACATATGGAAATTCCCGTTTAGCACCAAATATTATTTTTCCTGAACTTAGAATTATGTGAAATCAAAAACGGCTATTGACTCGATTTCAAGTCACAAGTCAGAGGCACGTCTCAATATTTACAGAAAGTAGGCGGCACTAAGCATATTACCTTCTGCAAGTCTATGTGAGAATGAATCTGAAAGCGAAATATTTTACTGAGCATAACATTGCTATAAAGATTTATCAATACTTCTGCAGAGAGCGTAAAAAGGGACATCTTTATTGTTCTTTATCAAATCCTGAGAAGAGAACAATGCATATTTTAGGTTTGTGTAAACGTTCATTTGATCGAATAGTGGAAGCAAGCGGATATTTATTGCCAACAAATTCACGAAAGCAAGGAAGGAAAGAAAAGATAGACAGTTTCGATAAGGACCTAGTAAAAAGAGAAATATGTAGAATGTTTGATAAAAACGAAGAAGTGACACTTAGAAAATTGAAGATTTGGCTGAAAACTAATAACGACATTGAAATATCAAAAACTTTATTATGGAAAACTGTAAGAAATGCAGGCTTCACCTGTAGAAAGTATGCTGGTGGAAAAAACATTATTTGTGAAAAGCCACATCTGGTAGCTCTTAGAAGCAAGTATTTACGTGAAGTGAAGGGAATGCGCGAGAATGGTTATGATATTGTGTATTTAGATGAAACTTGGATCAACGCTCATCATACAAATGAAAAGGAATGGCAGTTAGCAGATGGAAGTATTAAAAGATCAGTACCAAGTAGTAAAGGGCAACGTTTGATAGTTGCACATGCAGGTAGCAGACATAATGGGTTGTTGCAGAATGCTCATCTAATTTTCATTTCAAAATCCATTGACAATAGAGACTACCACTCCGAAATGAATGGGCACATATTCGAAGACTCGATCGAAAAAAGTATTCTTCCAATATTAGATAGACCTTCTTGTCTGATAATGGACAATGCTTCATACCATAACGTAGTGAACGTAGAAGATAGAATCCCAACATCATCAAGTACAAAAGATGCAATCAAAACGTGGCTCATAAAAGAACACATACCAGTTACCGACAGGTACTTGAAACCCGAATTGCTTAACCTTGTAAAACAGACACAACGAACAAAGATATTTAAAATAGACAAGTTAATTGAAGAACATGGTCATAGATGTTTGAGACTACCTCCATATCATGCACACTTAAATCCTATAGAGCTAATTTGGGCAAAAGTTAAAGGACACGTAGCATCTACAAATACAACTTTCAAATTATGTGATATTGAGACACTTACAAATCAGGCTCTATCAAATATACATAAAGACTACTGGGTGAAATGTGAGGATCATGTGTTACGCCAAGAAGAGGAATATTGGAAAAAGGAAGGTTTGTTGTTTGTTCAGCCGAAAACAGTAATCGACCTATTTGACTCGTCTGATTATGAATGATCATTACTCTGATTAAGTCTACACTAAAAAAAGTTTGATTTGCAAAATTTACAAGTTGATTTGTAAAACATTTCATTGCTCAATACCACCCAAGCAATTCAAAAAAATGTTATAAGCAAACCATCAACCATTACTTATAAAAATTAGCCCGCTTGATTCAATACAGAAGTTCAGATATCTTGGATAAACTATTACAGACAAAATTTCCTTACATGAAGAAATATATGTACTTATTTCAAAGGCAGCGACAACATTTGTGAAACCACACCAAGAGCATGGAACAATATCAAATTGACTCTACGAACAAAAGATATATTTTAAATTTTTTTACACCTGCCACCATGTAAAATTTTGTGGACACGCCTATGGGTCATCATTGCACTAGATTACTGTAAAATATTTTGTTTATGGTCGAAATAATATTTACATGGGCAAACATCAAAAGAATTCGCCGCTTTCAAATAACCGTTACAGCTAGACATCAAGTAACACATATGTTTTCGCGACATGGACATTTTAACAACGTATGCCAAAATTCATGTGAAATCATCAAGAACTTTTTGAATTATAAATCATAACATCTCGGCAAACGAATCTGAACGGACTATAGCTATTAACCAGAAACTGAAAATATATAGTAATTAGTTTTGCAAATCACTAGAAGCACACACAAAAACACAAATTGTTCCTGATAAGTGCCCTTTGGTTGAATTATCTATTTGTGTGTGCTTTCCAGTGACTTGCAAAATATCCGGTTTCTTCTATTTTCACCTTTTTACACTGCAGTTTCATCAGTTTTGTTTTTGCAAGTTACAGATAACATATCTGTGTATGACTAGGATTGTCATGCAGTGTCTTCCAACATGCAATATCTCATGAAACTGAAGCAATGAATGCTACCATTCTCTTACCTTTCCTGATACAATCTTCTCATAAATCTGAATTGGCTGATCTGCAAAAAATGGTGGGTAACCAGCAGCCATTTCATAAATGAGAACACCCAAAGCCCACCAGTCCACAGCTTTGTTATAGCCCTGTTAAAAAATGGATATAAAATCATCTTGAATGGGCAAAATAAGAAAATTTGGTGAGTCAATGTTCTCTAAAATCTGATGATGTCAACAGTCAATAAACTTTTAGATCTATATGTTTGCTCTATTCCTATCTCTTTTAGGTTAGTGTGGATCTCGGACAAATAACATCAATCTGCTACAGACCACCATGGAAAGAAAACAGACGTAATCTTCATATCCAAGGGACATAATTTTCTAGCATGCAATATCACTGATTGTGTGTGTTCGTCCATCACAAGTGATGATGACCATTTTTTACATCCACTTTTGAAAATTCAGTTTGAATTATGACCATGCCTAATAGTTTGTAGATGGCTAATGAGTCCTATTCGAGCGGTAAATGTCCTTGAAAGTTCGGGCATGGAATTACCGCTGTAGACAGATTTTGGTTTATCCGTTCACTTTCTAACTACTCTCCGCTGTTGAGCTGCAGCATTTCTCCTCTTTTCACAAAATGATGTGCTCATTTTTACTGTAGAGAAACATTTACCGGGGTAGATCTACCGGTATTTTTGCAAGTTCTTCCCATGTGTCTTGGTCTATTTCAAACGCTTTCAGTGAGATATTTAATGAGTCCTTGTAGCGCTTCTTTTGGTCACCTTGAGCTCACCACAGAGAAGTATCTTTGGTAGGCGATAGGCCTGATATACATACCAAATGACATGCCCAACGAATCTATGTCTGCATCAGGATAGTGTTAATGCTGGGGATGCCAGATATGTCAAGGACAGTGGTATCTGGAATCTTGTCTTGCCATCGAATGTTCATAACTTTTCTGAGACAAGTTGTGTGAAAGTGATTTTGAGTTTCCTCACATGATGTCTATACACAGTCCGTGTTTCACTAGCCTATAACAGCACTGGAAGTACCACTGCTCTGTAGACTTTCAGCTTGGTCTGTAGGTTAATGCCATTTCTATGTCACAAATTTGCATACAATCTGCTGAAAATGGTTCTTGCTTTGGCAATCCTTGTATACACTTCATCATCAACGTTGGAAACTTGTGATAACCTACTACCTAGGTATGTGAATCTATTAAAACTATTAAACAATCACTGATTAAACTTCACATCAAAGCAAGTTCACCATATTTGATAATAATAACAACAACAATCAGGTAATAATAACACTAGTTATAGACTTGAGTTGTTGCATATCTCAGGACTGAAAGTTCAGTTCTGGCATACAATCCTCTGCCACATTTGAGACATGCATGAGACACTCATTTAATCCTCTTCCATGATTTTCAATCTTGAAGCATGTTGCAGATAAAATGGATGATTCCCTCTCAGCAGCCCCAGACATTAGTTCTTTAGCAGACTTCAACACACCGGAGATATTGAGGTGGAAATAGTAACCCTACAAGACTTAAGATGTTTCAGGCCTGTAGGGATGGAATTCTCAAGTCAAACCAATAACATATAAGAGAAGGAGCCAGTAACTAAGAGATTACTCATAAACAAATGAGTAGACATACCTTGCTGAGGATGATTTCTGGTGCTAGATACTCAGGCGTGCCGCATAGTGTCCAGGTTCGTCCTTTTACGCGCTTAGCGAAGCCGAAGTCTGTCACCTTAACATGAGATGAAGTAACAATCAGCATCCTCTTCTTCAATTAGTTGAATAAAAACTTTTATCATGAGAAAACACATTCATAATTGTATATACAAATTCTATATACTAATTGTGACATTTATTAACAGTACAGAAAGTATTGACTATAATGTCACCAAAAAATTAACCCCTGTTGCAGCCTATAGTGCAACTTACTGTAAGTATTTATCAATTTACTTTTAAATAAACTACGAATCGTATCATTCTTTAGTGCTTTCTCTAAACAAACAACACATCTCGAAATTAGATTATTTACAAATAAAATAGTAATACTTTGTGATACATAAATTATGTCAACAGTTAATTTGTGCATGTATGAATGTATTTGTACAGCAATGTAAATGTAGGCCTATATGAGTTAATTTGTGCATGAATGATGGATTTGTACAGCAATGTAAATGTACACAGAAGTTAATTTTTGCATGAAGGACTATTTGTATTCCAGATAATGTCCCCAATCCATATAAAATATTATCCATATTAAGAAATGGCTGTAATTGTTTTGTCTCTAGTTATGGCATTGCATTCATATAGGTGTTTCCACCTCTTGATGTTTCCTTCCCACATTGATTACTATTTTCTCTCTGTCAAAAATCTATCTACGATTGTTTTTAACAACATCTTGTCATTTTTTTTATACTTGTGTAACAATTTGATCTTCGATGTCTGTTTCCATAATATTAGCCAATTCTTCTCTGCATCCATTAATCAAAGGCAACAATTTAATTTCTACATTAATAGTCAGCCATATAATCAACATCTGACTGGAACATACCATAGAATGGCTGCTGGAACAGAAAGCAGAGCACTTATCGTAATGTCTTGGCACTTATTGTAACGTCTTGTGTGCCATAATGCTGGTTTCTAATCAAGAATTAAGATCTGACAGATTTATTCACTTTCGACAAGCTCTGTGATATTCAGGCTACTTTTAGACAGTATGACATCATACAGAAGTGATCCTCAAGTTGTTCGCTAATGTTTCAAACTTATCACAAACTTATGCTATCCATTTCCCCACAAGCAAATATGCACACAATTCTGATGTTTCTAAAAAACATACATACATTTATGACAAGCAGATTTGATTGGTCTGCATGGTATGTGTAAAACAAGAAATTAAGAAAATGTAGTTAAAACATACTGAAATTGTCAACAAAATTCCTACTGACATAATAGATGACCTGATTATTCAAATATGACAATCATTCATTCCATCATTTGTGACTTAACTACATCCAAAGTAAATAGACATTATGATGACACAATTACTCATCACCTTTCAGTAGTTGTGTTGACACAATAATCACTCACTCATTCAATAGTTGTGTTGACACAATTACTCATTAATTCAATAGTTGTGTTGACAATTACTCATTCACTCCATAGTTGTGTTGACACAATCACCCACTCCATTCAATTGTTGTGTTGACACAATCACTCAATTCAATTGTTGTGTTGATACAATCACTCACTCACTGCATAGTTGTGTTGACAGTCATTCACCCACTCCATAGTTGTGTTGGCACAATCACTCACTCACTCAATAGTTGTGTTGACACAATCACTCACTCCATAGTTGTGTTGGCACAATCACTCACTCACTTCATAGTTGTGTTAGCACAATCACTCACTCACTCCATAGTTGTGTTAGCACAATCACTCACTCACTCCATAGTTGTGTTGACAGTCATTCACTCACTCCATAGTTGTGTTGGCACAATCACTCACTCACTTCATAGTTGTGTTAGCACAATCAATCATTCACTCCATAGTTGTGTTGACACAATCACTCAATCCATAGTTGTGTTGGTACAATCACTCACTCCATAGTTGTGTTAGCACAATCACTCACTCACTCACTCCATAGTTGTGTTGGTACAATCACTCACTCCATAGTTGTGTTGACACAATCACTCTTTCAAAGTTTGTGATTGATGTGGTAACTAGTCTAACTAATAACCCTTTGAATATTCAAATTTCACAAAATTCATTCACAATCCAAGTCACCACTAGCCAAGTTTTTCGAACATGATATCACTATTAAAACATGGCAATTATTGTCTTTAAGAACAAACACCTAGCACAACAAGTTAGTATATAAACAATAAAACACTGCAAGCTTGTAAGCAATGACCAACAAAAACAAATTAACATGACAAGGCACTGCAAAAACATAATGTTTGCAAATCTCACCTTCAACCAGAAGTCAGCATACTAATTAAATTGTGTCTATCATGCATGAGTATAGAACTTTCATTACTGCATATTTCCTGTTACAAGGTGCAGGATTCTTTATTTAGGCATTTGTAGCATTAATTCTTCTCTTTAATTTCCACCAGCGGCTATCTAGCATCATTAATTCTCAGCAAACCTGGTTCAAATCCCATTTTCGGCTGTATGATTTTTCTTTAATAATACTTGATACTGTTATACAATATTATTCTAGCAACTATCTAATATCATTATTTTCATTCAATATTTCCACTAGCAACTATCTAGTATCATTAATTCCATTCAATATTTCCACTAGCAACTATCTAGTATCATTAATTCCATTCAATATTTCCACTAGCAACTATCTAGTATAATTAATTCCATTCAATATTTCCACTAGCAACTATCTAGTATCATTAATTCCATTCAATATTTCCACTAGCAACTATCTAGTATAATTAATTCCATTCAATATTTCCACTAGCAACTATCTAGTATCATTAATTCCATTCAATATTTCCACTAGCAACTATCTAGTATCATTAATTCCATTCAATATTTCCACTAGCAACTATCTAGTATAATTAATTCCATTCAATATTTCCACTAGCAACTATCTAGTATCATTAATTCCATTCAATATTTCCACTAGCAACTAAGTTAAGTAGTTGAATATAATATTTCCCCAGAATATATCCAATAGGAGGCTAGTAATAGGAGTTTAGTTAACATATTCATACATCACTTTTACATCATACACTCATACATCACCAACATTCATGGATCACTTTTACATCATACACTCATACATCACCAACATTCATGGATCACTTTTACACTAAACTATAGTGATAGCTTCATTATCAAACATTATCAATATCTTGAACACATAGTCACAAATGATGGCAGATGTGAAACAAAAGTTAAAAGGAGAATAGGGATGTCTAAAAGTACCTTCAATGACATGAGGAAAATATTAACATCTAAACAAATTACAAACAAGTTAAAAATGAGAATTATAAAATGCTATATCTACTCTATTTTAATGTATGGATCAGAAACATGGACACTAAATAAACAATTAGAAGACAGAATTGATGCCTAGGAGATGTGGGTATATAGGAGAATAGGGAGAATATCATGGGAAGAGAAGAAAGCAAATAAAGAGGTGCTAAACACACTTAATATGAAGAAAGAATTACTAAGAGAAATAAAGATTAGGCAAATAAAATACTTTGGACACATTAAAAGACATGACACCCTATTGAAGACCTTACTTGAGATACAAGTGGGAGAGTAACATCACACTACAGTCTAGCAGAGTGCACCACTAAACAAGAGACAGAGGATGTTGGAGATCTGTTGCAGCCAACCTTCGTTGCGGTGACGGCACTTGATGATGATGATGATAGTGATAGCTTCAGTAACACATACATGATTCTCCTATTGATTCTGCCCACACTAACACCCTAGTTCAGACGACAATGGCATAGATTCTGCTTATTGCTATAGTAACATAAATATCAGTTGTTATTGATCTGATCCACAGGTACCAGCATAGTTCTAAGATAGAGCAGGTCTGGCTGGGTTTTACACACACACAGACACATCTACTAAGCTTAAAGAGATAATTATCATTTCTCTTGTTACTGATCAAACTGAATATAAATGTAACGAAGGATTTTCGTACTAGCTAACTAGTTGAGATGAAAATCTACACCAGATACACAGTCATTAGAAAACATTTATAAACCTTACAGAAGAGATAATTATTTGTATAAATTGTAATCACAAAAATCATAAATTAATTATAAAAATGTTTTTTAGTGTAAATTATTGCATTAAAATATTTTTTAAGGTCATATATAACTGTATGTTACATAAATATACTGCCCTGGTCATGTGGGGATCAGAGGCAATGAAAGAGCAGATGCATTGGAAAGGTATGCAGTGGTTGATGGTACAGTATTGAAAAGAGTTAGGGCCAACCTAATAAGGGCAGTCATCGATTTTCAGTGAAGAAGAGGACACCGGTGAAGATGAAAAGATGTACATATAAAGAATGACAAATGGGGGTGACTAAGGATGAGGGGAAAAAGTGTTCCCTATCTGAAAAAATCAGAAGATCACATAATCAACATCGGACTGGGACTACTGTGTCAATGATGTACTACTGTGTCAATGATGTTAAGTGTTGTGGCAATGACATTAAACACTGTGCCGGTGTCATTAGATATAGTGTCCATGACGTTATTGCTGGAGCAATGATGTTAGGTAATGTGATAATGATGGTTGATACTATGCCAATGATCATATGTGTCGTGACAATGTTAGTTACTGAGATAATGATGATAATTACTGTGACAGATGTTATATAATATGACAATGATGTTACATGTGAAAATGATGTTAGGTACTGTGACAATGCTGGTTGATACTGTGACAATGATGTTAGGAACTGTGACTTCTGCGGTCATTCTCAAACTCCTGAAGAATGGAATGTGTTAGGTACAGTGACAACACTGAAAGATAGACACTATAAGATATGATTACAGAAAGTATCCTGACAGGAACCGACAAAGTAAACAGTCTGGTGTCGTCATAGCATATACTAATGAGAAAACACATAATAATAAAGAATACAAATACTTGAAGAGTGTGTGCAGACAACAGTGTCAGATCTAGTGAAAGTGAAAACAGAGCAAACTGTTTTTAGATTTAATACATTTATACAGAATTCACAAAGCCCCAATTTAAATTTCTATCTGTTGGATTACAGGGTACCATAGTATCCTTTACATCAGCGTAACCAACGTGAAAATCACACTAAAAAGACATAATGTGTAATTGATGTTTGCTGTAGTAAACTCAATGAAATAAAATGAGTGTGAGATTAATGATGGTCTTCTGCTTCTTCTTCTCGTCAGTACTATCACATGTCTACACAGCAAGTCCTTAAGTTTTCTTGATAAATGTTATTCTATTTGAAAGTTCATGAATCTTCCAGATGATAATCTAAAGAAATCGTAAGGTAAATTTGAGAAGCAGTACTGTGAAAAATAACAAGTACCCGAGAGAAGATATGTTAGGATAACCGATACCATCTGCAGTAGAAGACCTCTGTAAAGAACTCATTAGTACTTCATTTCTTACGTTTTTGTTTATCGTCGTGATTTTCGTTTGTTACTATTTATATATTTGGAGTTGCATATCAAAAATAGCCAAGGTCACCCAACAAAATTAACGGAAATAATCAAAATAATCAGGCCATGTTTACATTTTCTGTATAAAGGTCTTTATACTGGGGTCCGGCCATGATATAACTTTGCTTACTGGGGAAAGGATTTTACCTTAAAAGCTTTCTACTTAGCTATTGGTATTGTTTGGATGATCGTTGTTCATAGGAAATCCGCCAGGGAAGAGGTTTACACTCTTTTTTCATACTTATTTCTTAGTACCAAATGTCGTTATATTTTTCAAATTCGAAAGGTGGGTTGACATATATGGAAGAAACTATCTTATGCAGAAGATGAAATAGTTGAAGAAAGCTCAGACAACAGATATGATGTAATAAACAAAATACCATGGATTGAGTGAGTAGTCATTCTCTTTCACCTGCAAACAGGCACAAAAGAGCTTCAATACATGACGTCAGTCTTTCACCTGCATACAGGCACAAAAGAACTTCAATACACGAGCTCAGTTTTTTAAATTCACATTTAAATCTTCATGTTGATCTGAAATTTAAAAAGGAACCAGTACAAATCCTTCCAGGAATGAATGACCAACATATGGAGACCTTAACTGCTAGAGGGGGCTGCTGCACCAAACTAGAGACGATGATGGGTTTCATTAAGACAATGAGCTGCAGATATAGCGTGGTTGCCATCTGAACATAGAATAATTCATGACAAAATAGCATTGGAAATGAAGTTATATTAACTTGATGTATGGCGTATGACTGAGAGATTAGAGCATTGGTCTCACAGGTCAGGTCTAGAGTTCGATCCCCGGTAAGGACTGGGGTTTTTTTTCTGTCGGAGAGTAAATAAAAAAATTCAGCCTGAAAATGACGTGGCGCCAGAAAGAACATGAGGCCTTTATCACACAGGTACAAAATCCCTCCCTTTAACTCCTTAACGAGAAAAATGCAGTATTTGACAGTTATATTAACTTGATGCTATCTCTGCTATGATAAATGTTACTGAGAAAGAATCTGTCCCTCCAAATTACCATTGTGTGAATTAAAGACTACCCAGCGTGTCTCATTTAAGACTTGCACACGCTCTGGAAGACCTCATTAAAAAGAAAGCATTCAAAATATCAGACTGGAACTACATTAACACATCACTACCTGGAACATGGATTAAGAGTGTAGAAAATGATACTTTCTTGGGACTTTCAATCAACTCATCAACTGACATTGAGTGAAAAGACTCATCGTCTTCTTTATACTATACAATTCCAGACTTCCATACAATAAATGGAGCCCTAGAAATTAAGACAATAGTTTCCTTTATAATTAGCAGTCAGGAGGAACATGGCCTTCTGTCACTATACAAGTTCTCTATAATATTAAAACAGAGCGAATCTCTGTGGAAGATAACTGAAATGTTACTTGAACGTCATCACACACACACACACGTGCTGGGAAGTGATGGATCTCTCACGCTAACATAGCCTAGAAAATAAGTGCAGACGGACTCGTGAGTTCGCGCGACTGCTGAATATGTTTGCGATGGTATTGATCTCAGCTGGGCTTTCAAGTTCTTGGTAGAACAGCTCACGCACTAACACACTTGTAGAACAAAATTCGACCTTTCAGATATTATCCTGAGTCTGGGTTTTTCCCCAGTTTGACTTAGCCCGCCATTTTTGTTATCCATCTTTTCATTTATTTTTGGATCAATAGTGACGTGTCGCAAAGAAAGCTTCCCGTAGGCTAAAATTGTCTGACTTCTCAGAGCTTGCACTATTTTCGCGACTCATTTTCGTGCCTTCCAGAAGGAAGCTGTCAATCAACAGACATACGAGAATGTCAGATAAACACTTCAGCAATAAACTATAAAATTATATCAGATCCAAATGCTGTTGTAAACGTATGCGAGGGGTTTTGCAACTCAAAATGCACGGCGATTCGGTGCCGTTAGAACGGACCTATTTCAATTTTCGTTAGTCTCAAGAATTTTTAATTTATCCTCTTGATTTCTACTTGTCCGTATCTGTGGCGAAGTGGTATAGAGCACGTCTGTGACGGCCAAGGCGTCGAGATTCGATTCCCGCCACAGGCCATTGTGCATCCGGACCGTTCAGAAAGCAATGGCAAGCTAATAACGTATTTATGTTGCCTAGAAAATCACCACTGTATGGAATATATAGACTGATACTGGTTCCATCATCTATGTGTTGATTGTTAAGAGCAATGATATGGCTGGAGACATAAGGTGCACTAGGTGTCTGTTTTCTTACTGATTCCATGAGTTTTCTTCGAAAAATTCGATCGGGCTCTCTACGCCTTCAGTGGATATAGTCAATTATGAAGTTTGTGCTGAAGATAGATAGCTTTATTTTTGTAGCTGGATACATGTGTGTTCGAGGACATGAAAGATCAGAGAGACTTGCTAGCGTGGTCACAGTGACCAGAGGCAGCTATATGGACCATACTGATATTTTGAATGCAATCAAGGTGTTAGACCAGAGGGATGTATTTGTTCTTCCGTGTCTATGGCTAGAATGCAGGACCTAGGAGTGATGTGTAATGTTGTAAGAAAAGAGCGGCATATAGAAACCAAAATAGTTATCAGCCAACACAGAAACGGAACAGTCATTTACCACATGCTGAAACAAATATATATTGAATACGAGATCGGAGCACCTATGGACTTGTCCGGAGTGTCATGATGATGATTTGACGACTAACTAACTGTGTATTCTGTATTCATCTGGATAAGCAGCATACACAGCGGAACATATCTTGTAAGATTGCTGTACACTAAACCAGTTGCGGACTGAGCACCGGCCTAAAGAGATACTTCTTCTTCAGCGTTCATTCTCAAACTCCCGCTGGATCTCTGTCCTACTAGATTTCCAGCAGGATGTAGTCCAGAGAATGGAAATGCGTTGTGTCGCCGTTTTATTTGCACCAATGGTCCGACACATCCGTCTTCGGCGGACTAAAGATACATATCTACAGAAAACATTGTGGGAGTTTCAAAGAGATTTTATATACAGCAAAATGTATTCAGAGAATCAGACTTGTTGTGAGGACATAGTTAATTAAGTGTACGTATCAAGTCTCCACATAACACAGGTGTGCCCCAGCAATCGAAATATAACTGATCAATATATGATCGATCTAAGCCGTTGATCAAATCAAAGCCAGTAAAGTGGCGAAAGGTCCTGTAGACCCATCCTATATAGCCAGTATAGTGGCGATTGGTCCGGAAAGAGTTAAGGGCATCGGCAAAATGGGGGTCATATTTGAAATCCTAGTTTATACCAACAGAACGGTGTTTGCTACTCGTCACCACGGGAGATTCTGAATATATGCCAGGCAGCGTCATGACATCCTGAGAACATGTTTTATTGCCACGACCTTTATTTTGTTGTTCAGAAATCTGTTTGTCAAGACCTCTTATGTATTGTTGAGAAATCTGTTTTATTGTCACATCCTGTGATTTGTAAAGAAATGTTTTATTGTCACAACCTCTAACGTGCTGTTAAGAAATCTGTGTTATTGTCACATTCAATGATGTTTAGTTAATAAATAGGTTTTATTCTCACATCCTGTAATGTTTTGTAAAGAAATTTGTCGCAATGACAAGAACTGGCTGTTTTAAAAGAAATATTTTTTTATTGTCACGAGGTATGCTTTATTATAAATATGTTCAACTTGGGTGTTGTAGGTTGGTAACACATCTAAAATAATCCACCCCGTACATGACTTAATCAATTTTGTACTGGATTCCTAGTGATTTATCACAGAAGAACTGTCTTAGTTTCCACTGTTTTTGTGTCAGAACGTGACTAAATATTTCATTTATGAAGAATAAACTTGGCATACACCATAAACTTCCAAGTGTTTGATAGGGATATGAAGCAGAAGTTTTCCCATATTCTGGCATGTACATTATCCGATTGTGCAGACTATAGCTGAAACTAATGTTATCAATCGTCGCAACATATTTCTTAATAAGAAACGCACATTCAATTGTCCCAAGTATAAGAATAATCAACAAGCCGAATGACATGTGGTAAATTAAAGCCTGATAAATGAGGCAGTACAACACTAACGTGAGATAACGAGAATGAATCGTGTTATCTCACATATCATTGAGAGCAAATTACACATGAATATTCACACATTATGCACGAATCTATCAGTATAATTCATAAATTGTTACTGTGACAGTATAAGTGCTATGTTACTTCGCTAACATTCAATCAATTCTATTGTATATTAACATTTATAATTAAGACTACATTCATACATTCACTTTTACAATTAAGAACCCATAGAACTTTTACAACAGGGACAGCGCCGGAATTAGACTTGATAAGGCCCTAAGCTATTTGAGATATGGGGCCCTTTAACAATTAAGAAGTATATAGATAGTGAAATAAAAAACATTGGGCCCCCCCCCCAAAAAAAAAAAGTGGCGGCCCTAAGCTATAGCTTGTTTAGCTTATAGGTACACCATGCACTGAACAGGGAGTACATTATCACTTTTAAAAACTGAGAGTGCATTCGTACTTTTAGAATTAAGAGCACATATCTTTTACCATTTAGAATACGTAAGATTTTTATAATTCAGAGTAACTATTCATTTTATAATTCAGAGTATATATGACTTAGAATGACATACTGGGGAAACTCCAGCACAATGAAGTATATCCTCAGAACCTGTGTGTGCCCTTGAAGCAATAAACAAAACATGAATACCCATCATATATAATATAAACCCTACAGTTCAATTATTTCTGGCAGATAAGATTTGCAAACATGAGTTAAAATAGCAAACGTGTTAACAGAACAATTAAGCAGCGGTCGACTTACGTTATCTCACAGCATAGCACAGCGCGGGCGTGCAATATAACACTCAATAGAAACCAGTGTGACCACATGCAAGTGTTAGTTCATATACAGAAAGCAAAATATAATTAATAAGCCGAGGATAAACCACATTCAGCATAAAATAGGCAAAGCAATAAAAACAATACAACAATGAGTGAAAAGTAGGAAAGCTGTATTAATACAATGTTGTGCATAATTCCTAAATAAATTGGAAATAATCGTATTCAAAATGCAAACACTCGTTATAAAAGGAAATTAGCATTAAATAATAACACACAAAAACATTAAATGATTATTTAAAAAAAAAATGAACATGGATACCACTGGTTTATATGCATTACCACAATGATGCGGATGCATCATTAAATGCAAGATGAACTATGTAGGAACACTGAGAATATTTAGCGACAATGTCTGCCTTGCCTTCATTTTGTTATTGCTGTATTAGATATCATTTACAACTTGGGGATACAATAGCTTTGATATTGAAGACGAAGGACACAAGGTTCCACGAAAGAAGTTATTCGCTTTTCCGTAAAAGTATTCTACTAATTCATGTTTGACAAAAGGAGGCATGCTATTTAGTTATGTCTCTTCAGTCTTTCCACTGTGTCTATCTTCAGGTTTGCAATTTCAGGTTTGCAAGTAGGAAATATGATATTTAATATTGTGTCTCCACTGTGTCTATCTTCAGGTTTGCAATTTCAGGTTTGCAAGTCGGAAATATGATATCTAATATTGTGTCTCCACTGTGTCTATCTTAGCTTAGCAAGTCCGAATTATGCTTTCTTCTGCGTTAAATCTCAAACACCTACAGATTAGCAGGATGAAGTCAGGAGAAAGGATTTTTATTTTTTACAACTTAGCTGCGATATCTGAGCCTTTCGGTCCCACATATCTCACTACAGCATGGCTTCATAGTACTCTCCGACCGGAATGAAACAGCCAACTCCATTAAAGTAGTTTGCCTTTCTTATTCTACCCACTCCTGAGTAACCAAAACAATCTGATGTATGTAGCAGCCTGCTACCAAAGTTACAAGCACATATATTTAAAAGCCTGCCCAGCTCTCATGTTCGCCAAGTGTATAATAGGTCCCCATGAATGATATTAAACAATGGCTGAATAAAAGATTTCAAAATTAGCTCCGTAGACATTCAAATAGTGATAACCAGTTCTTGTTGAAAAAAACACTATTGTTCCATATATTATGCCCAGTGCCACAATGCAATTGAAGTTTGCCTTTGATTATTTCGCTTGACTTCAGTGTTTCCACTCAGGATTTTGTTTCTTTTTTACTTCAGTGTTTTTTACTTCAACTTAATCATGTTCTTTCCAGAAACATAATACGACTATATGTGTGTAACCAACTGACAACATCAATGGAGATAAGACAGAACAAAATATCGACAGCTTAAAGTCACGGTGCGGAAAGTTGTAAACATCGGATCTGATTGTCAAAAACAAAAGGAAAAATGTTTCTCCAGGACTGCCTACGTCATGTGAAATGGTAGATGGCGATAATAATGTCTGAAACTAAAGAAATTCGACTTTTCTCTAAATTCTCAGTTTCTCAACGATTTACTTTCAGGCTCATGTCTTCTCTTATAAAAAAAAAGTCCCGAAACTGAGGTATATCCCCCACTACAAAGATCTCATTTCTTGGCATGAATTCATTGGATGTGTTTCCATCTATATTCATACATAAATTAAAGATGACGTCATTATTCACTGATTATGCACTATTATACATTGTTGCATGGTGGACTGTTCTCATGTTATTGAATGCACTACTGGCTGCTCTGCTTTCACTTTAACTTTATTTAGTCTATGCCGCGTTGTATTGTCTGATAACCATGATTTCAAAATGGAGTTTTGGCGTTTCTCTACCTACGTCAAAAACGACGATATGTTCCTTGGTTTTTTTTAAATGATGATAACTGAAAACTTGCTATCAAACTCCCACTGAACTCTCTTGCAGCATGGCATTGGCAATACAATATTTCCAGCAGAATGTAATCCACGAACGAAGATATCTTGTGTAGCCGTTTCATTTGTGCCAATGGCCAACACATTCTGTTTCGGCGGCACTGGAAATTTAATTACATGGGACTGTAGTTTTCAAAATGAATAATTATCAAGGGTAGTTACTACTTTTAACAAAAGTAATTTAATAAAACTGTTCTAATAGAAAATTTAAGAAAAGTACGCTTATTACTTAATAAAATGAATTGAAACTGTCAATTCTATAAGGAAAAAAAGAATGAAAATGCATTTGCTATTTGAAACAAAAAAATTCAACAAAGATAGTTTATTGAAAACAATGCAAGAAGTGCAGATATTGATTAAAATAAATGCCCAATTGTTACACCAATGAA